>JARPMJ010001574.1:0-155585 GCA_033366665.1 Phoxinus dragarum | reverse complement strand
CGTTATAAGATTTCTAGCACAGTCTGTTAGGTTTCGATTTTTTATCTGTTGGTATTTGATCCAATCCATGATGCCATGTATCTGAACCAGATGTCCAGGACCTATGGCAGAAAAATTAGGCCCACAGCATTAAATATACAGCAGAGTATTTAATTTTACACATGGGGTACTTTTTTTATCCCTGTGTGCACCAAACCCATCTTAAGTGTTTGCTGCAAAAAAGCTATTTTTTTGTTTCATCTGACCATTGGCGTTTTCTGAAACCAAGATGGCGGCGCGCACGGATGCAGCGGCTCATAGCTCTCGCTTTTGGTGCATTTTTGTTTGTTTTCTCGTGTGTTTTTTGTTTGTTGCTTCGGTGAAGCATAATTACAGCCGTCAGAACTTATTAGACATCGGATTTCAACACAAGATTACAGTCACACCTGACTTTTATCGCACACACAATATCCCGAAGGATATCACCAGACCACCGGGATCTCCGTGGATTGTTGTCGGTACTGGCAGACGACGCAGACGGCGTCGGGAAAGAAAACAAAAGTGGGGCTGCCGGGCCGGCCTTCTTGCGAGACTCAGAAAACAACCACATAAGCCTTCTCTACCAAGTATCTTTCTCACAAATGCAAGATCCATAGCTCACAAAATGCTAGAGCTTTACATCGCCGGGAACCACTACATCCACGATTGCTGCATTATGATAGTATCCGAGACCTGGCTTCACCCAAGGATCCCCGACGCCGCAGTGCAGCTGGCGGGTCACACTTTACATCGCTGGGACAGAAACAACGACTCTGGTAAGAGCAAAGGGGGTGGTGTGTGTATATTTGTGCACAATGACTGGTCAAAATAATAGTATAATTCTAGACAGCCACTGTTCTCCAGACCTGGAATTCATGACTGTTAAATGCCGACCTTTCTTTTTACCGCGAGAGCTAACAGTAGTGATTGTCACCGCTGTTTACATACCACCCGACGCCAATGTTAGAACAGCTCTCGCTCTCTTGCTAGATGCCATAAATAAACAGCTATGTGCTCATTCCAACGGAGTACACATTATAGCTGGAGATTTTAATCAGGCAGATTTGAAAACAGTACTTCCACATTTCTTCCAACATGTTAAATGTCCGACCAGAGGGGAAAACACACTAGACCGCGTGTACACCAACATTAAACATGCATATAGAGCTATCCCTCTACCTCACCTAGGCCAATCAGACCACCTCTCTCTGCTTCTTACTCCAGCATACATCTCCCTCAGAAGACAGGAAACACCACTCATGAAGATGTTTCTACTTGGCCCGAAAATGCACTCTCTCAGCTACAGGACTGCTTTACACATACGGACTGGGAAGTCTTTAAACATCACGACCTGGCTGATCACACTGAGGCGGTACTGGCTTACATCAAGTACTGCATGGACAACGTCACAGTGAATAAAATCATCTGGGTCTTTCCAAATCAGAAGCCTTGGATGACCAGCCAAGTCTAAAAACTCCTTAAAGACCGGAAAGCTGCTTTCAGGTCAGGTGATAGAGCTCTTTACAGTGCTGCTAGAGCCAACCTGAAGAGAGGAATTAAGGATGCAAAGAGGGACTACAAAAATAAGGTAGAAGATAATTTCACAAACGGCAAACCACGACAGGTATGGCAGGGATTCCAGCACCTAACAAACTTCAGAAGCAGCAGCTGTGCAGCTGGAAACAGCTCGGCTCCACTGGCAGAGGAACTGAACTGCTTCTTTGCTCATTTTGACAAACCACAGCTGCAAAAAACCACACCACCCCAGCCCACACTAGACCTTGGTATTTTTATTGATTATAGCGCAGCCTTCAATACCATCATACCGAACATCCTCTACAGCAAACTCACAGATCTGGGCTTTCCTTTACTCACCTGTAATTGGATCAGGAACTTCCTGACGGATCGCCCTCAGACTGTTAAAATGGGTCCCCATTTCTCTTCCACCCCGCACGCTCAGCACTGGCTCCCCTCAAGGATGCGTGCTGAGCCCAATTCTGTACTATCTCTATACGCATGACTTGACGCAAATTGTATAATATCCAAGGTAAACATTTCTAGTAATTGTGCAGTTAATTCTCATTCGTATTTCCAGAAAGTTTTGGATGTAGGCTATCCTCTCCCCAAATTTGTCACTAATAAAACACAAACATAATTTAAAGAGAAGGCTTATATTGACCTTTTAAGATTTTGTTTGCACCTAGGTTTTGATGTGGCAGTAAAAACTTTATAATCTATCCAAAACTAAATGTTGTCTTTCATATTTCGTCTGTAACATATCGTCTTTTATAATATATATTAGGGCATAAATGTTAATTTGCAGTTCAATATGTTGCTTATACAAAGACATTTTATTTTAACGTATTCAGTCGATTTTTACTCATCTCAGTAGGCAATATAGATAGTTTGCTAAAAGCTTAATTCATTCACACACATAAACGCGCGAGCTGTAGTAAACAACAGCATGCATCTGTGCCGTTCATTCATCAAACACAGAAACGCGATTCAAATTTAAACAGTCTTTTGCGGTTTACAGACACCATTTCATATCGCGATTAGAACAAAGCACTTACTAATCTGCAGCTGGATCCGTTGTTAGGCTACTCCAGCGCGTTTGAGGTCAAATTTCCAGGATTATCACGATATTATTATTCCTCACAGTGTGTATTCCAGCTGTTGTGGACGTTGACTGGTTTGCATGTGTTGCTTCAGATAATCTGCGTTTGAATAGCGCGCGCTCTCCATGGGCGTGTCAAATTAGCAGAGTAATGAGCTGCCAGAATGATAATGAGAACGGCTGATCTCTCTTCTTATATAGATTACATAAACAGAGAATATTTCATTTAGTTTTGAATTAGATAATTTAAAACTACACACTTAAATGATTATAGAGATATATATCTCATGTCTGAGTGAATAGTATTCGCTGAGTTTTGTTTAAGTTTAGAGACGTGCTTCAGAAAAAAAGTTCACGGAGAAGGAGAGGTAGAAAGCACACCCTGTATATTTTCTTTATTTTACAAAAGCACAATGTTTTATTTCGATTGTAAGTGGACACATAAAAAAGTAGACATTTAACAGCTTATTTTTTTATATTTCTTAAGTCTGTATGACCAAAACTGACGGAGTATTTTAGGTCTATTTTGCTGCTATGTAAAAAAAAAAACGAGCAAAACGCGCCCACGCGTTTTCTGACCCCAGAGGGTTAACTATATGCTCCACAATAACTTTCTGTACCTCAGCAGGATTGAGCTGAACGTGACTCATGGTGCCTGACAACCATTTTTCAGACCTTGGTAAGTCATCTTGATTAAGTGTTGGCTCACTGAGAATGGAACAAGGACTCAGGACATTCCTCTTGGATGCATTCCGACCCAGAGACAGTTCACGTCACGTCTGCCCAACTAGAACCTGCACTTCACGCCAGTCCAGCCGAGCCTGAGACTGAGAGCGTCATGCCCGCTGAGCCAGAGACAAAGCCCTCTTCGCCGCTGGCCCCGTCCAGTCCAGAGTTTCCGGACAAGATGGCCGCCGCCGAGCCTGTGTCCCCTGACAAGAGGGCCGCCATCGAGTCGGTGTCTGTTCCTGAGCCGGTGTCTGTTCCTGAGCCGGTGTCAGTTCCAGTTCCTGAGCCGATGTCTGTTCCTGTGCCATGGTCGCCCGAGGGGTCGTCTCCGCCCTGGCCGCCCGAAGGGTCGTCTCTGCCCTGGCCGCCCGAAGTTCCCTGTTCTGTTGTTTGCCCTGGATTACCCGTTTGTTTCATTAAAGTAGTGCGTGCATGTGGATTCTCTCTACGCTTCGTCCTTGCCTCATCATAACAAAAACAATGAAAGAAATTTACAAATTTGTTTTTATTGTTACCTCTATGCTTCCCTACTGAAGCACTTTTACTTCAGTACATATTTTCGATGAGTTTAATACTTTTACTCCGATAAATTTTTTATGTGCTGCATCGTTACTCGTTAAAATTATAAAAATGTTACGAATCATTCCTAACCCACATTATCACTGCCAGAGCGGTCATGGCTCTGTCACCAAGTTGATGAAGCTGGCTCATCAGTGAGCGAATCAAGCGATCAAGAAGATTGCGCATGCTCCCGTTCTGCCTTTCGCTCTGCTGCCTCCATTTAGAACACTTGAGCTTTGTAAGTTTGTTTCGAGATGGAAGAACCAGAAGCACCACCTTCAACTTTGAGTGATCGTGGCGGTGAGGGTGAGGAAGGAGACCACTCCTGGCCCAACTTAGAGTCCATGTTTTAATTTGCCAGAGTGAAAGACAATTCATATAGAATGAAGTGTGTAACTGTTAGCCTTCACGAGGACGCACTGAATCGTTCTTTGTTTAAATAGTTTAAAGTTACTATTAGATGTAATGTTATTACCTTGACAAACTATACTACATCATTAAAAAGATATAAGACTCAAGTTTCAGTATTTGACTACTAATTTATTCTGAGAAACGTATATTGACAGTTATGTCTTAGGCCCCGTTTACACGATGGGAAAACGCAGATATTTCTCTGCGTTTTGGCCTGTCATTTACACGAAAACGCCGTTTTTATCCCAGAAAACGATCATTTCTAAAAACTCCGGCCAAAGTGGAGATTTCTGAAAACGCCGGTTATATGTTGTCGTGTCAACTGGGAGAAACGGGGTTTTAGGTTCTCTCTTGTCGATTCTGATTGGCTTGCATGGCTTTATCCTTCTCCCTACACTGCCGCCCATAGGTTTAGCATAGTTATAAAGGCGCTCGACGGCGTATTTATGCGGGTTGTGTGCACGATGTTATTATTGAAAACGGGAGGGGGAGAAATATTCGTTTCTCTAAATACCCGGCTATGTGTAAATGTGGCCTTAATTTGTGTCAGGAGTTATGTAATAAAAAAAATTAGTCGATTCCTTTAATGTGAATTATGAGCTCCAGCCGCTCCCATTCAGAAAAAAACTCCTCTGCTGTCGTCATATGAAAGCGCTTGACTAAACAACGTCCCTCAGGGCTTTTAGCTCAAAAATGTGCAGATCTTGACAAATATTGATAGATTTCATAGGTTTACGTCAGATTTCTATAAATAATATATATTTTTTAATTATAGCCAAAATGGGCCGATATAATCATTATGAGCGCTGGATACTCTGATGTACTGTGTTTTCAATCTATATTACCAGCAGCCTGAGGGCGCCCTGTGCACATTTAGTCCAAATGGAACACACGAAGAAGAGCCATATCATGTGACATTCCATTTCCAGGAACTCAATGACATAAACGAAGCTTCCAGAGATCGCTTTTACATGCAGATAAATACCCAATAAGCTGTGGAGAAAAAAGGCACAGGCAGGGAAGAGAAGGAATGGATGTTTTAAAGGGGGAAGGGACATACTTGATCTGTTTTTGTTCACAAAGAGTTAAGCTCAGTGTTTTAAGGTGCTCTTGTACATTCCTGTCCTTGTACTGCTGCTTCAGCCAAATGAATTGTAAGTGTCATAAACATTTGAAATGAATGAAAACCTTTATTGCCCCGAGGGGAATTTGTTTTACACTCATGGGAGCCACACTAAGCATAAACACAACAAACATAGAATAAAAAAATAAAAAAACAATAACACAGCAAATAGTGACATAGAATTATCAATTCAACAACTTAAGGAATCAATAGATATATATTCAATAATACGCATCTAAAATGTTTAACAGCTTAAATGAATCAATAAATAAGATATATATTCAATAATACACATTTAAAAATATATCTATGTGCCCAAAAATGATCTATTTAATAATTGAATGCTCCTCGGCACAAATGATGTAATATGTCGTTTAGTTTTTATTCGGGGCATTCTAAATCTACATCCAGAGGGGAGGAGGGAAAATTCTGTGCAAAGTGGGTGCAATGGATCCTCCAGTATCCTCCAGTGCCAAATTGAGGGTATACTGGTTAGTAACATTTGTGATGCCAGACAATTCATTCAGTTCAAACAGTTCATTTAATCAATGAACATTTGGAATGATGGCTGACACAATCATTTGTATGCAGAATAAATAACAACGGTGATAAAAACACATCCTTGTGGCACTCTTGTGTTTCTCATTAAGATTTTTCAGTAATACATGACAAAAATCTCATTTTCGTTTTTGAAATTCTCTCGATTATTGTAAATTTTTCACTCATACTTCCTTTGTAAACACATTAAAGGCATGCTTATGTTAGCTTAGGGTCTTCTGAATCCATAGATACCAAACACATGGTGTTCCATCTCCATATGTTTTATAAGCCCAAATGTAAAAATAGAGAAAACGGACCAAAAAGGGCTTAGTGCCCAGAGGGTTAATTCATGGAGTCATATTAAAACGAGATGATTGCATAAGTGAATGTGTCTTGTTTAACCCAAAATATTTTGCGACGCTAAAAAGACGATAACACGTGCGTGGTGCGTCCTTCACTGGCTGGCCGGAAACCGGAAGTTGGGCCGGAACTTACACTACTAAACTAGTAGAATATATAATTATTAAACTACAAGTATGATGTTAAGTTCACTTAAAGAAAACATGTAGTATACAACTACTAAACTAGTAGTTTACTGAGAGTATACTTCATAGTGTAATTTCATAAACTAAACATTTGCTACAAGTATTAAAATAGTAAACTTCTTGTATACCCATAACTTCACTTGCAGTACAAATAAGAAATGTAATTATGAACTAGTTTTGCACTTAAAGTTTACTACACTTAAACATGTATTCTTTTATATATACTTTTAGTCCCAAGCAGTATTAAAATAGTACACTTACAATTTTATTACTAGTACATATTGACATTAGTATATACTTACTGCATAATGTATACTTAAAAATATACTTGAACATTACTTGTGTACTTCATAAAATTAACTTGAAGTATACTTCTTTTTCGTAAGAGGAGGCACAAACGAAAAAAAAAAGGCTGGTTTTCACTGTCACTGTGGCAGGTGGACAAAAAATTTAACTTCAGGCCCTGTTTACTACATCTACACGTTTTAATTTTGATGAGTTAAAAATCCATAATGAATATTTATTTCACAGTATATATATGGTCAAATAAAAAAATAGAGTTTTAATAGTCCTGTCTCTGATGTGAAGACTTTGGGGATTATTTTAATATTATCATCGACTAATGGCTTTGAGATTGTCAGAGAGTGTTTGCTATTGAGCATTATTTACCTGTGCTCTTATACAGGGCCCCACCATGGTGTCTTTTTGGTTTGTTTTCATTTGAACTTGCCTGTCATCACATGTCACGTGTCATCTTCACTGTCATTATCAGTTCAGCTGTATCACGTGTTTAGTCAATCATCGTTATCCGTATCACCTGTGTTTCGTTAATTATTGTCATCTGTGTTTGCTTTTAAAGGTTCTCTAAGCGATCCTGGGTGACGTCACTTCTTGTTGACATTCGAACTATTGTCAAACAAAACGGAGGCTGGCTAGACCCTCCCTCCTTCTCATCCGCGCACTAACCCCCCAAACCCCACCCCACATCATTCTTGTCGGTTATTGGCTGGAACACTGTTTGTTATGCCTTTTGAGCATTATTTACCTGTGCTCTTATCCAGGGCCCCAACCCTGGTGTCTACTTAATTCTGAAATCACCATGGCAACACACTCCTCCTTCCTTGCTCTAAATCTCTCTTGGTTTATTCCTCTAGTGTAACCTCCAGTTTAGTCTACTTCATGTCATTGTGGACACAAGTTATCCAGGAATAATGCTACACCATCAGAAACTTGTTTTCATGACTCTTGTAGTCTTTGGGATGGTACTGAGTGGGTAAATACTCTTTATCACTATTTGTTGGTTTGACTTTCTATTTGGTTTGTGAATTGATGTGATAATACCTCAGTATTAATGTTTACTCTTAATTAAGAGTCTAGAAGCACTTGAGTAATTTTTCAAAAGTTGGTAACTTTACCACTGCTTGACATGTAACCAGGAGGATTATATACAGGCCAGCTGACAGTCTTGCCTGGGCCCGGGACAAGATAATCTTAGATGGGGACCCAACAACCCAGAGAAAGTGCGTGCGCAGTTTTAGCAGTCCTCCTCTGATTGCGGTGTTGTGACTGAAATAGTGTGCACAGGAGCACATGCGCAAAACAGTTTTATAAAATGAATCATTTTTATTTTATCAAACTTTGTTTTGAAATGTAATGTTTGAGTTTCAGGGGAACACCTGTTCAACCACAGCAAAGTTTTGTAATTAATAAGTCCGTGCTTTTTCTCTTCTTTTTTTACCACTATTTCAAGCTTTTATGTAACTGAAATGTGAATTTTTTTTCCACAAATAGGCCTATTTTTTTTATAATTTTTAAAAAATGATTCCATAATTTGAGGGCCCAGTTCTGGTCCCCCTTGACGCTATGCTTGATTTCTGTCAGGACCACTATCGTCAAATATGATTGACAATTAGCATACAGTTTGGATTGGCAGTATGGTTCCGTTCTGGGCGAGAACTCCCTGTGCATCCACGCAGCCTAGAATGGATTAGAGCAGGGAGTGCAGCAATAACCCCCTCGTCCCCCAACCCCACCCCCATTGACTTCAATGGGGTAAGTTTTAAAGGGCACATATTATGGAATTTTGAAATTTACCTTTCATGTAGTGTGTAACATAGATCTAAGTGAACAAAAACATCCTGCAAAGTTTGAAATATGAAAGTGCACCGTATATAAAGTTATTGTCTTTCAAAAGTAAAAAAAATATATAATTGTTCCGGTATGGCCCTGAGCCTATTGCAACAGGTGCTGAAACAGTTTCTTCTAATCACAGCAATCTTGAAATTATATGGAAGTGAAAGAGAGAATGTGAAGTAATTATTGTAAAAGTCACTTATTACATTTCTAGCTTATCAGTTATATCCTCACTATTTTTTTTATTTTATCACTTTGGGTTTATCCATTAGTTGATTAGAGTTACATTGAAATAAGTAATGATGACACAACAGTAGCTCCTGAAAATTCAACCCACAGTCTTTCTGCTGGTCCACTCTGCATTTATAGGGACATATTCAACCCTTATAAACTTTTGTACACAATAATTTATGTTTACTACAGTATAGATCACTGCAAAACCTAATCAAACTACTGTGACAGTATTATGTGTATCTGTGTATTAAATCGTATAATTCAGTTGAGAAAATATATGATCTGCTTCACTTTATCATTCATGATCTGTTATTGTGTTTCCTCACAGACTTATTTATTTGGTCTACACCTCCACCTCACACAGGTAAGTGTTTTTCAACTGTGTGTGATAACTATACCTATCAAAACGTGAGCAAATACCTCTAAAACATAACCAGTTATTAGCCTACTTCTAGAAATGAACTGGATAGCCTACTTTGCTTCACATTGGTTACATTACTCATTAGTCCTAGTTATTGAATACATTTCTATAAATCAGCCTACACCAAGCAGTTCATACACCATTCATAACATAATAAAACCATCACTGAAACGGATCAGTGGCCTAGTTAGCATGTCAGATTTGTTTGTGCTGTATTTATTGAGTGTCAACATATAGCCTATTTAAACTACAATGTTCCCTTTCAAGAGCGTAGCATACGCTATGGGTAAAATCCTTTTCTCGAGAATACTGAAGCAATTTTTTCAAAACGCAGAGTAGCTGCACAGCAGACACATATGAGCGCGGGCGTGGTTATTGGCTGTGCTGCGGCAACTGCACAAACCTATGGCGAGGCGGCTTAGCCGCAGGAACCACTTCGCAGGAACCAATGATCAGGGCACTTCGCGCCCTGATGCGTCAGAGCCCGCCAGAATGGGCGTGGTCCAAGGCTATAAAGAACCAGCCTCGCCTAGGAAATCCAGATTTATCTCCTTCAGCGAACCCAGATCATAGTACAGTAGCAGGGCGGGCCTGACCTTTGAAAGCAAGAAGCTCGCCGCCGTCGAAAAGCCTCCAGCGGAACACGCAGCTGCATCGCAGTCTTGAGGACGCCGGCCTTTGCTGCCTTAAGCCCGCTGTTTCTGTTGTGCCGCGCATATTCCGCCGCTGGTCAAGCTGCTTCAGTGCTACACACTGTGCTCCAGCTACATGGCTGTCCTCCTGGTGTTCCAGGCTAAGCTTCTCTGTTCACTGGACGAGTCTAGCTAGGACCCGGAAGCGTTCAAAGACCTACGCAGCGCCACATACCTGGCACTGCGAGCCATTAAGTCAACAGCCCAGGTGATCGGTCGAAGTATGGCTAGCCTCACGGTGCTTGAGCGGCACCTCTGGTTGAACTTGACGGATACAGACAGGGCGGTTTTTCTCGACTCCCCTATCTCCACCACTGGTCTGTTCGGCACGGTTGTTAACGGCTTCGCGGAGCGATACACAGTGGCTCAGAAGGCGTCGCAAGTAATGCGCCACTTCCTCCCGAAACGCTCCAGCTCTGCGTCGTCACACTAAGAAGGCGCCAGCACCCGCGGTCTCTCAGCCCCGCCCAGCGGCTGAAGTCACCGCTCTCGCCCAGTGGCTGAAGTCACCACTCTCGCTCAGCCAAGCGCCAGCAGTTCACAGCGAGATGAGGACCCCGGCCCAGGATTGTGCTGGACCCCGAACCTCGCAAGCCTTCCTAGCCGTGAGAAGAAAAAGGGAGAATTTGAGTCCCGCCGAAGCCGGACCAATCTCCAAAAGACTTCTCAAACATCTCCCAGCTCCCTCCTCTCAGGCGGCTGGAAACGTATATACTGCAGTAAATGGGTCTGTTCTAAAACATGCAAACCTGCAAACAAACGCCGTTTTTACGGCGACACAAATAAAACATGAAAAGAGCTCTTTTCTGTCTGTGTCACATGTAGGTCACGTGCCCACTGTAATGTATGCACCGCTATACACAAGCACTGTCCCCACAGTAAATGTTTCTCCAGCTCACGCTGTGAAGGTAGATCATGTGCCCATGAAAAAGTGCGCACCACTACACATAATCACTGTACTGACAGTCCCAAACTTTCCCCCGCACACGCTGGAAGTGTAATGAATGTAGTTTGCGCGCCCACTGTAAAGTGCGTGCTCCTACATGCAAACACGGGTTCAAACTCCCTTCCATCCAGCATGGGAGAGATAATAAATGTAGATCGTGTGCCCACTATGAAGTACGCATCACTACACACAAAAACTGTTCCCACAGTATCAGTTTTTCCCCTCGTTATGACGAGAGACATGATAAAGGGTGCTCCTGCTGTAAAGCGCGTGCCCCTGCACATGAGCGCTGTTAACACAGCTGCAACACACAGTTGGACGGTCGGGTCCCTATCTCAGAGCGGCCCTCCTACAGCTTTTATTCAACCCCTAGCTATGTGGGCCGAGGCCTGTGAGGCTATCCCCGGTAAATCAGAATGGGTGTTGAACATAATAAAACGAGACTACTCGCTACAGTTCGCTCGCAGACCACCGCGCTTTCAAGCCGTAGTCGAGACGACAGTGAATATGGGCGTGGCTCTCGTCCCTCGCACCGAGGTGTCGAAGCTGTTGGAAAAGGGAGATGTCAAACCAGTTCTACCAGAAAGACTCTGGAGAATTAATACATTTATTTAGGAGCTTAGCAAACAATCAAGGTTTGGGTTGAGACTGAGACTTTTTCTCAGTGGATCTGAAAGATGCTTATTTTCACATCCAAATATCGCCCCATCACAGGCCATTCCTGAGATTCGCCTTCGAGGGGCAGGCCTACCAGCACACAGTACTACCATTCGGCCTATCACTGGCACCTCGTACATTTACGAAGTGTATGGACGCAGCACTTTCCCCCTGAGACAGCGGGGAGTGCGAGTGTTAAATTACCTCGACGACTGGCTGATATTAGCCCAGTCGAAGGCGGAGTTAATAACTCCCAGATCTTGGATACTCAGCCATCTGAAATACTTGGGTCTCAAGATCAACACAGCCAAGAGCACACTGTCTCCCAGCCAGAATATTTCTTTCCTGAGTACAGCGATAGACTCTATGCAAATGAAAGCGCGCCTTACACCAGAGCGTGTGCTTTCCATTAAACGCCTAGCGGCATCTTTCAGAGCGGGCGCGTGCTCACCCCTCAAAAGATTTCAGAGGATGTTAGGTCTTATGGCCTCAGCATCATCAGTACTCCAGCTAGGACTACTGAACATGCGCCCTCTTCAACGCTGGCTAAAACTACAGGTACCAGCTCACGCGTGGCGGTCTGGCCTATTACAAATCAGAGTGAACCATGGCTGCATCAAAGCCCTGGCTCCCTGGAAGGTGACAGACTGGTATCAGTCTGGCGTGAGTTTGGGAGTGGTTTCGAGGAGAAAAGTGATCTCGACAGACGCCTCCAACTTGGGTTGGGGGGCCCTTTACGAGGGAAAGTCCGTCACTGGCCTTTGGTCAAGCCCAGAGAAGCGTCTACACATAAACTGTCTTGAGATAAGAGCTGTCGCCCTAGCTCTGAGAGCTTTTCTCCCATACCTAAGGGGTCACCACGTCCTGGTCTGAACGGACAACATGGCAGTGGTGTCCTACATAAATCGCCAGGGCGGACTCGGGTCTTACAACCTGCACGCCATGTCCAGGAGTCTCATTCTATGGGCTCAGCACAACCTGCGCTCACTGAGAGCAGCGCACGTGCCAGGCGTTCTGATCCGGGGTGCAGACATGCTGTGCAGAGACAACGTTCCCCCAGGGGAGTGGTCTATTCACCCACACACGGTTCAGCTGATATGGAGCATCTTCGGCGAGGCAGATGTGGACCTCTTCGACAATGCTCATTGCCAAACATACTTTTCAAAGAGCAGAGGCCCACGAATGGCCCAGCCACCCGCTCTGCGCTTTTCCCCCGGTCTCGATGCTTACACAAGTCATCGAGCGGATCAGGGAGAGCAAGTGTGCGGTGATGTTAATAGCCCCCCTCTGGAAGACCCAGTTATGGTTCTTCGAGTTGGCGCAAATGACAGAAGCGGCACCATGGTCGATACCGCTGAGGAGGAACCTCCTCACGCAGGCAGACGGGTTGATCTAACATCCCCGTCCCGATTTGTGGGCCCTGCACGCATGACCCCTCAACGGGTACCCGGGTGCCTCCCGGAGAGGGTTCTGAATACCATCACTGAAGCATGAGCACCTTCAACAAGACGCCTCTATGCTCAGAAATGGTCATTGTTTTCCGGCTGGTGCGCTGCACGAAGCCTTAGATCCCTACTCATGCGAATTACCAAGAGGCGGGTCAGACCCCCTCCACGCTCAGAGTATATGTGGCAGCCATAACAGCATCTCACGCTCTTGTCCTGCGATTCCTTCAAGGGGCTAGGAGATTAAACCCTCCACGCCCCCCTTCTGTGCCTATCTGGGACCTATCAACGGTCCTGGAAGCCATGAAAGGGGCCCCATTTGAGCCACTGAGGTCCACAAACCTAATTAGCACCTCTTGCTCAAAACCGCTCTCTTATTGGCGCTCGTGTCAGTTAAACGAGTGGGGGACTTGCAAGCGCTGTCAGTAAGCGCTTCCTGCCTTGAGTTTGGGCCTAACGACTTCAGAATCGTCCTCAAGCCAAGGCATGGTTACGTACCTAAAGTGCTCTCGACTCCATTCAGAGCCCAGGTTATTTTGCTGGTTGCTTTTTCCTCGCCAGACTGCCTCATTCAGTCAGAACAGCTTTTTGTATGCTTGCCCGGCTGGGCCTTGCCGTCCACATTTATAAAGTTTTATAACTTGGAAGTGCCCGCTTTGCAAGCAAGGGTTCTTTCAGTGTAACAGTGAAACACATATCGCCCTAGCCTAGGGCTCGACATACGTCTGGTTAAGGCCATTGAACTAAGGATATATATATATATATATATATATATATATATATATATATATATATATTCCTATATGAAGCCCGTTACGACCGGCTTATACTAGGACTCACACTTTACTCTTCATAAGTCTCAGGCAGCTGCCTCAGGCTATAGTATGAGTGAAGTTAGCACGCACGGCGTTTCGAAGGGGGTTCCCATAGCCTATGCTACGCAATAGGAGAGACTTCTTTTTTTGTCTAGTTCGGCTATCTGACCCTGTCTTGACTAGGTCTCACTTGTAAAAGAGGTTGGTAACCTCAATGTGACTTTCCTAGTTAAATAAAGGTTAAGAAGAAGAAGAAGAAAGACCTCTCGAAAGGGAACTACTCGGTTTACTAATGTAACCTCAGTTCCCTGAGAGAGGGAACGAGTATTGAGTAGCCCGCCGTGCTACTGTGCTATGATCTGGGTTCGCTTCAGTCGATTAACCTGCATTTCCTTGGTGAGGCTGGTTCTTTACAGCCTTGGACCACGCCCATTCTGGCAGGCTCTGACACATCAGGGCGCAAAGTAGCTGAGCCGCCTCGCCATAGGTTTGTGCAGTTGCCACAGCACAGCCAATGACCGCGCCCACGCTCATATGTGTCTGCAGTGCAGCTACTGTGCGTTTTGAAAAAATTGCTTCAGTATTCTTGAGAAAAGGAGTTTTCCCATAGAGTATGCTACGCAATACTCGTTCCCCCTCTCAGGGAGCTGAGGTTACGTTAGTAGCCGAGTAGTATTTACAAGTACTTTATAATGGCAGTCAATCGTTTTAATCAAAATAGATATTCTTTTGGACATTACGTTTGCTGTTTTTTTCTTTTCCCAATAAACACCTTTTTCCCCCGTTTTTAAACTTTTTGTTAGGCTACTTGTAATTTTTACTCATTCTTATTAAACTGATAAATGGCATCATCAGGAGAGTCTTTAAAGAATAGCGCCTATAAAGAGCCTCTACAGCACCATTCATCAGGGAATAATAGTGTTGAAATACTACTACGTAATTCAGTCATTCATTCTCATGAGAGACCAGTTGCATTTCAGCCTCACAGTAAGACAAATTTTTTTTTTTATAATAATGTAAGAGTAATCCCTTATTTCTGAATTATAGGAAAATGTATTGTGACCATGCAGTATTTCAGCATTATAACCTTTTTCAGATATAAAGAGCGAAGATTCTGCCTTAAGTAAGTACTGCCACTCTTAATACACTCACTGAAACACATGCTCAAATCATACACTTACACATACAAAAGCGCATTCAGAAGCATACATTTATATGCACATGATGACTTACTGCAAGCATGCAAGTGACTATATATTTTTTTAAAAATCCTTATTTTATACTATGTATTTTATCCCTGCTTCTCTCCTGTTTTTGGACACCTTTGCTTTATTACTCTAATGACCAGTAAGGTATTACAGTAATCTAGCCTTCGGGGTCATGAATGCATTAATTAACTTGTCTTCATTTGACACTGAGAGTATGGATAGGCAATTTTTAAGATGGAAAAATGCGGTTTTACAAATTCTGGTGATGTGTTTTGCCAGGCCTAAAAAATATGGAGCTCAGTATCATCAGCATAACAGTGAAAACTCCATGTTTCCTAATGATATTTCCAAAAGGTTGCATGTATAAGCAATGGTGTTCACACCCTCAGCGACACGATCACATTCATTGCAATGGAGCGCTAGCGACTTCCGGCGACAGTGACAGAGGTCATGGAGGTGCATTGGGTTCTGGTGGCTTTATAAAAAGTATGTCTAAATGCATTCTTCTCCGTGCTGCGTGTAGTAAAAGGATATCCGTTTATATTTCCTGTTGCTATTACCTGGTGAGTCGTTTGACTTTTTGCTCTTTCTCACAGTCGCAGATCTAAAATGTGTCTAAATATGTGTTTGTCATTAGGAATGTGTTTGTGCGTGAAGTGGCGAGCGTAGGTAGCATCAAGCTTACTGTAGTCTAATAATCACACCTAGAGGTAAGAAACGTTATTTCTGGACGTTGCTGTTTTGAACCACTGTACTACCGAGTGTTTTAAGAATTCTGCCCTATCGATCTGTATGAAATGTGATGAAGTATTGGACTTTTTTTGTCTTTTGGGCTATCATATTAAACTAACACGCCGGTAGTCTGTAAAGAAGCTTAAGCGATTTTAAATATTATTAGCTGTTATTTAAATATTGTGCCGGGTTTATTGTTTAGTAATCTTTTCCCTTTTTTTTTTTTTTTTTTTGGTATGTGTAGTGTATTGAGTAGAATGCACTCAGAGTAAACTCAGGAATAAGCACTACTTGGCCACTCTAGGTTAACTCTGGGTTAGAATTTGGTTGGCCAGTTAATTGTCTAAAGAAGAGACGTGTTCACAAAGTTGGTCATTCTGATATTGCACAGTAAAACAAAAGAAGAATTGGCCATCGTTGTCTCGACTCTAATTTGTGTTGTTTAAACAATAGACAAACGCAAATGTTGGTGACGAGGATTTTTGGTTATCATATGTGATGCGATCTGGGAAAACCATATTTTGATGCCATATTAAAGATGGCTTCAAGCCCTTACCATATCTGTTTTTATTTCTTTTATCATTTGTTGGTAACAACATTCATGATTATTTGAAGTCGGCTAATCGCTATGATTTTCAGGAAAGGAATTTAGAAAAAACGGTTTAATTAACTGTCACGTCCTGCTAGCGGAAAGATGGACTCTCTTTTTTTTCCCCTTTTTTTCATATCACATATTTTAGTAATCATCCTAGATTAGGTATCATTCGAAATATTCCATCCATCCATCCATCTTCTTCCGCTTATCCGGGGCTGGGTCGCGGGGGCAGCAGTCTAAGCAGAGATGCCCAGACTTCCCTCTCCCTAGACACTTCCTCCAGCTCTTCTGGGGGGACACCGAGGCGTTCAGGAGGCAGCCAGAACAGATGCCCGAGCCACCTCAGCTGACCCCTCTCGATGTGGAGGAGCAGCGACTCTACTCTGAGCTCCTCCCGAGTGACCGAGCTTCTTGCCCTATCTCTAAGGTATCGCCCAGCCACCCTGCGTAGAAAGCTCATTTCGGCCGCCTGTATCCGGGATCTTGTCCTTTCGGTCATGACCCAAAGCTCATGATCATAGGTGAGAGTAGGAACGTAGATTGACCGGTAAATCTTCACCACGACAGACCGGTACATCGACCGCATTACTGCGGAAGCTGCACCGATCCATCTTTCAATCTGCCGTTCCATCCTTCCCTCACTCGTGAACAAGACCCCAAGATACTTGAACTCCTCCACTTGAGGCAGGAACTCTCCACCAACCTGAAGTGAGCAAGCCACCCTTTTCCGACTGAGGACCATGGCCTCGGATTTGGAGGTGCTGATTCTCATCCCAGCCGCTTCACACTCGGCTGCAAACCGTCCCAGTGCATGCTGAAGGTCCTGGTCTGAAGGGGCCCACACGACAACATCATCTGCAAAGAGCAGAGATGAAATCGTGTGGTTCCAGAAGAAATGGGACGGGCCTTTGCTGAGGGGCCTGGCGGCGCCACTGCAGAAACCATTCGTCGAGCCTGTTGCGTGCTGGTTCGTCAGGTGGAGACCGCTGTAGTGCTGTTCGACGGCGTGAGGCTTCTTCCAGACCCAGCGAAGAGGATCATTCGCTGAAGGAGATGAAATCAAGGCAACCATGGGCGGCGCGGCTTATATAGCTATAAGCCACACCCATTTTGGCAGGCTGTGATGCACGGAGGTCCTCTCCATAGGTTGCAGCAGTTGCCGCAGAGCAGCCAATAAGCGCGCAAGCCGTCTCGCTTAGGTCTGCTTGCTGCAGCAAGTGCGTTTTAAAGTTAAAACGCAACACGAAAGTACTCTCGAAAGGGAACGGTCTTTGTAGTGTTAAGAGAAGGAGAGCTATTTTTTGTCGCCGTGTGTGTTCTTAAAGAGAAAGACAATCTTTTCAGCTTGCCACTATATAAATCGCTATTTTTCTGCACTAAACTAGTGAATTTACCCAAGATATATTCAGAGATGATAGACAAGGTGTTATAGAACAGGGATAGGTAACTCTCCTGCAGAGTTTAGCTCCAACCCTAATTAAACACACCTGAACAAGGCAATCACTGTTTTCAGGATTACTAGATAGATACAGGCAGGAGAGTTGTTATCAGGGCTGAAGCTAAACTCTGCAGGACAGTGGCCCTCCAGGACCAGAGTTGCCTATCCCTGTTATAGAATAATCATTTAATGAAAACCCAAGTTTGACAAAAAACTAACATTTTACCTATTTTTAGACCTTACTGAAAACGTACCAGCGCGACCTCCGACGGATTTTCCCAGATTGCATCACATATGGAAGGAAGCGCTGTCTCCTATTTTTTTTCTTCGGATGGGCGTTTTTTGTTTTTTTTTACTGGGAGAAATTATAAAAGAGAAAAGAAACCCAGCCTCACGGAGATTGAGGGGTAGATTCAGTGCAAAATAGTAAGTGAATTAAGAAAGATGGATGCATTTGAAAATGCTACGGATGATTGGACTTTGTACTGTGAATTAATCAAGCAGTATTTTAAAGCTAATGACATTGATGATGAAAAGCGGGTGTCAGTGTTGTTGAGTGCGATAGGAGGGAAAGCTTATGCTCTGCTGAGAAGCCTCACTGCTCCCACGAAGCCTGCTGATCTTAGTTTTGACAACATTGTGAAGATAATCCAAGAGCATCTAGCGCTAAAACCTCTGCTCATTGCAGAAGGATTCAGATTTTATAAACGGAATCAGAATGACGTAGAGTCAATCGCAGTTTATGTAGCTGAATTAAAGAAATTGTCAGAACACTGTCAGTTTGGGGACGGACTTAATGGCGCGCTGAGAGATCGTCTAGTCTGTGGCATTTCACAAGAGAGTATACAGAACCGAAATGTGCAGAAAATGCATCAAAAATTGGACACATACAAAGAGCGTGTCGGTCTGATGTACTATACATTGAGAAAAAGAGACAGTACAAGGCTCAGAAAAAGAAAAGTAGGAGTGTGCATGTTGTCGCCCAAAACTCAGATGAAGAAAGTGACAAATTTTGAAATCTACAGTCTGAAAAGTGAATCTCAAGTGAATGGACAAACAATCAGAATGCCATTGGATACAGGCTCCGCTGTATCAGTGATGTCACAGCACGAGTTTAAAATTTTTTTGTTATAACTAAATTAAAGCCATCGCCTGTTAAACTGAAAACACTGGTGAGCCCATAATCCCTCTAGGCATGATGCCCCTGACTGTAAAGTACAATGATCAAAAGAGTGAATTAGATCTGTACATAGTACAAACAGAGGGACCAGCACTTTGGGGACGTGACTGTTTGGGAAAGTTGCAGCTGGACTGGAAATCCATAAAAAGTCTGCAAGTCTCTGGGCCAAATGTACGTACATTTGCGAACGCAGCGTTAATAGAGCCATGGCCAAGACGCAGAAAGCGCTTGATGTGAAACCGCAGTGTGCGTGTTATGTACCAAACCTGCAGTTCATCAGGTAATCAGCGCCTGTCCCCACCCACTATACCGTAAGTTATGGGCCTCCTCCTCTCTTTCCATCATGGATCAGCCACCAAGTCAGGCAAAACAGCAAAAACTAAAAATTAGCGATAACGAGGTTGATCTGCTTGATCATGAGGTAACAGCAAATTTAAACATCCTACAAAGCCGGAATTCCACACCCACACAAAAGAATGCCATCTGGTCCGAAATCACACACAAAAAAAAATCAATGCAATATCCTCGACCCGCAGACAGGTGGAAGAGGTCAAATAGAGGCGGCAGGACCTCAAATGCCGTACCAAAGAAAAGGTTGCATTAAACAGGGCACAGGCCAGGAAAACTTGTTCAGGTCCCCCAGAAGTGTGCGAATTGACCACTGTTGAAGAGGTTGTGCAGCAAACGCTGGTTTGCTGAACAGGTGGAAGGCGTGGAAGGAATTGATACTGATGAGTCCACATTAGAAAATGAAGGCAAGTCTGATTTAAGTCGTGATTGTAAATGGACTTTGTTGTCAAATTTATATTTATTTGATTTATATCTATCTATTGCAAAATAGAACATTCACCCACCCAATACCATTGCTGATAGTAAAAAACTGTCCGGGATTATTGCAGCAGTAAAGTGTTCAATTTCTGTGATTTTCCCTTCGGTATACATAGCGGTTCGTTAGCCTATTGTCACAGTGTCTGGTTTGTGTTTCCCTGGGTTTAACACTAGAGGTCCTCAGTTTTCACGGTGTCTAGGCATTCTCACTACGTTTCCCATGATCCTGTCTGTCACTGAGTGTTCATTGTGTTCAGCTGTTTCTCGTCACCTCGTTTAGCACTTGTGTATATATACCCTGTCAGTTTCAGTGTTTGTCACGGAGTCCTTGTCTATTATCACGCCACTTCCGAGTCCTGGTTTCTTGTCTGTTCTTGTTTTGTTTTTTGTTTGGATTGTTCTTATGGTTTTGACCCCTGCCTGGACTGTTTGTGAGTACGGATTTTCCCATTAAACTGCTTGTGGATCTAACCCCTGTTTCCGTGTGTGGATCGTGACAGAAGGACTCTGAAGGAAGGCATTGAAGGAATTATTCAATGTCTGTCTGGATGACCCTTTGCCTCAGTGGGAATTGAAGGGGCTGGAGATTCTGGACTTTTGGGGGTTCACAGATTATCTTCGTCACCGTAGTCAGTGGGATATGCCTGCATCTCCTGACGGGAGGACTGACCCTGCACCTGTGTTCCCGGACAGGATGTCCATCGCCGAGCCAATGTCTCCGTCGGCCGCGGAGCGTGGCCCATCGCAGATCGCACCATCAGCCAGCACAATCACTCCCATTGGAACCATCCAAGGGGGGAATGGACTGGTGTCCAAGCTGGCCCATCAGCCACTGAGATCAGTCCGAGCAGCCTATAGTCTGAGATTTTCACAAGTCTCAGTGCTATCTATTCCCCAGACCGCCAGGCCAGAATCTTGCTCCGCTGAGACTGCTGAGCTAGAGCCTGAGCTTCACGTCATGCCTGCCGAGCCTGAGCCGGTGCCCGTGTCTGTTCCTGAGCCGGTGCCCGTGTCTGTTCCAGTCCCTGAGCCGGTGCCTGTGTCTGTTCCAGTCCCTGAGCCGGTGCCCGTGTCTGTTCCAGTCCCTGAGCCGGTGCCCATGTCTGTTCCAGTCCCTGAGCCGGTGCCCGTGTCTGTTCCAGTCCCTGAGCCGGTGCCCGTGTCTGTTCCAGTCCCTGAGCTGGTGCCCGTGTCTGTTCCAGTCCCTGAGCCGGTGCCCGTGTCTGTTCCAGTCCCTGAGCCGGTGCCCGTGTCTGTTCCAGTCCCTGAGCCGGTGGTGTCTGCTGTTCCAGTCCCTGAGCCGGTGGTGTCTGCTGTTCCAGAGCCGGAGCCGGTGTCTGCTGTTCCAGAGCCGGAGCCGGTGTCTGCTGTTCCAAAGCCGGAGCCGGTGTCTGCTGTTCCAGAGCCGGAGCCGGTGTCTGCTGCTGTTCCAGAGCCGGAGCCGGTGTCTGCTGCTGTTCCAGAGCCGGAGCCGGTGTCTGCTGCTGTTCCAGAGCCGGAGCCGGTGTCTGCTGCTGTTCCAGAGCCGGAGCCGGTGTCTGCTGCTGTTCCAGAGCCGGAGCCGGTGTCTGCTGCTGTTCCCGAGCCGGTGTCTGCTGCTGTTCCTGAGCCGGTGTCTGCTTCGCCATGGCTGCCCGAAGAACCCGCCCCGTCCCGGCCGCCTGCACAGCCGGATCCGCCCTGGCCGCCAGATGGACTGTCGTCTCCGCCCTGGCCGCCAGATGGACTGTCGTCTCCGCCCTGGCCGCCAGATGGACTGTCGTCTCCGCCCTGGCCGCCAGATGGACTGTCGTCTCCGCCCTGGCCGCCAGATGGACTGTCTGCTTCGCCCCGGTTGCCGGCTAAACCGTTCCCCCTTGTTCCTGTTCCCCTCCACGGACCTGGCCCCCCGTCCCGCCCCCTGATCCTCCACCATTTCACCTTCCGTCTGTACTCTTGTTTTATCTGTTATGTCTTGGAGCGTCTGGTAGCCGCTCCGTAGGAGGAGGGTTATGTCACAGTGTCTGGTTTGTGTTTCCCTGGGTTTAACACTAGAGGTCCTCAGTTTTCACGGTGTCTAGGCATTCTCACTACGTTTCCCATGATCCTGTCTGTCACTGAGTGTTCATTGTGTTCAGCTGTTTCTCGTCACCTCGTTTAGCACTTGTGTATATATACCCTGTCAGTTTCAGTGTTTGTCACGGAGTCCTTGTCTATTATCACGCCACTTCCGAGTCCTGGTTTCTTGTCTGTTCTTGTTTTGTTTTTTGTTTTGATTGTTCTTATGGTTTTGACCCCTGCCTGGACTGTTTGTGAGTACGGATTTTCCCATTAAACTGCTTGTGGATCTAACCCCTGTTTCCGTGTGTGGATCGTGACACCTATGTCTTCGTCTTGCTCGGATTACTGCTGCCATTTCACCAGGAGGCATATGCCAGGAAACCCGCTTCCTAAATTACCCGCTTCCTAAATCCCCTGACAGGCAGTCTGCGCTTTCATCTCGGTGCGTCCCGTTCGTACATATCTCACCATGGTTTTATGCGTACTTTGCGAAACAAATACGCCTGAAGTGGGCGCAAAAGCGTCAGTACATCTGGCCCACAGTTTCTACACTAACGTGCACTCAAATGGAACTGGAAAAAGTGCTGGATGGGTCTGAAGCTGTGTTTCAGTCGGGAATAGGAACTCTGAAGCATATAAAAGGAAAGATTTCACAAGTTTCACAAGGCGTGGCCTGTTCCCTATGCTATTCACCAGAAAATAGAAAATGAGCTGTATCGGTTGGAAGCTGAAGGAATACTTTCAAATGTTTACTTGAGTCCCTGGGCAACTCCAGTTGTTCCTGTTGCCAAGAAAGATGGAACTGTTAGACTTTGCAGGGATTTTAAAGTCTCAGTCAACCCTAAATTGCAGTCAGAACAATATCCACGACCAAGAATAGAGGATATTTTTGCTACACTTGCAGGTGGACAGCTCTCAAGTAAAATAGACTTGGCAGAAGCATATTTACAGATGAAAATGGAGGAGGACTCAAAAGTGTTCTTGACTATTAATACTGTCAAGGGCTTGTATTGCTATAACAGGCTTGTTTTCGGCGTTGCCTCAGCACTGGCCTTGTGGCAAAGAGCTATGGATCAGGTACTTCAGGGTTACCCTCGTACCCAATGCTACTTCAATGACATTATCGTCACAGGTGACAGTAGTCACTTGGAGAACTTAACACGAGTTTTAAAGAGATTTGAAGAGTATGGACTGCGTGCAAGACGTGACAAGTGTGTTTTTCAAGGACACCATCACGTATTGTGGACACAAAATTTATGTGAATGGTCTGCAGTGTCACAACAAGCTAATAGTTGTTGCAGAGGCTCCACAACCAGAAGATGTCTTGCAACTGAGGTCCTTCCTTGGATTTGTCAATTACTACAACAAGTTTTTGCCAAATCTGGCTACTGTTCTCCATCCTCTAAATGCCCCGTTACAAGCAGGAAAGAAATGGACGTGGACAAAGCAATGCAGGCAAGCTTTTCAGGAAGCAAAGAAACTAGTGATGTCAGATACAGTTCTGACTCACTATGACCCACACAAGCCACTAAAGTTGGCATGCGACGCCTCACCATACGGCATCGGGGCGGTGCTGTCGCATGTGATGGGTGATGGAACGGAGCGCCCCATAGCTTTCGCATCACGCTCCCTCAGTGCTGTAGAGAAGGCGTAAAAATATTCAATCAGTATCTGTATGAAAACAACTTTACCTTGGTTACAGACCATCAGCTGTTGGTTTCCATCTTCAATCCTCAGAAAAGAGTTCCACTGACAGCAGCAGCACGGATGCAAAGGTGGGCGTTGTTTCTTAGAGGACATAGATATCAGATTGAATTCAAAAGAACATACAGACATGCTAATGCTGATGGGCTATCCCGTCTACCATTGGGTAGGTGTGATTCAAAGACAGAGAACGTAACCAAACTTTGGACGTTTTTACAATTGCTCAGCTTGAGAGTTCTCCTGTTACAGACAAAATGATTCGGAGAGAAACCAGGAGAGATCCTACATTGTCTCAGGTATATTTAGCTATACAGTTTGTCTGGAATGCAGAGCAGAAGATCGTTTCACACTATTTTATCAGCGCCGTGATGAACTAACTCTGGATGGTGGTTGCATCATGTGGGGATTAAGAGTTGTTGTACCTCCTAAGTTGCAAACTCGAGTCTTGGAGGAGTCTTGGCCTGCGTTACCATGGCAAAGGATCCATGTTGACTTTGCGGGTCCTTTTAATGGGCACCACATTTCTGGTTGTGGTCGATGCGTGTTCAAAGTGGCCAGAAGTGTTCAGTATGACCCCCACAACCGCCGCCCAAACTGTGACGGTTCTGAGAGAACTTTTTGCAAGGACTGGTGTACCAGGAACAGCCGGTGAGTGACAATGGTCCCCAGTTTATATCTGAGGAGTTCCAGATCTTCTTAAAAAACAATGGAATCAAACATGTTACCTCAGCGCCCTACCACCCAGCTACAAATGGCTTAGCTGAGAGATTTGTGCAAAGCTTGAAAAATACACTACGGGCCATGACATGTGAAAAGATCACACTGAACCAGAAGCTACACAATTTCTTGTTTGCACATCGAAATGCAACTCATGTAACCACAAATCGAACACCTGCCATGTTGTTCCTTGGTAGACCCTTGCGTTCAAGGATGGATTTGTTCAAACCCAATTTGAGGAGGACTGTACATGACAGACAGATGAAGCAATCACAAAGAGGAGGAAAAACGAGAGAGTTGGAAATGGGAGAGAGTGTGCTTGCTAGGAACTACAGAGGAGATCACAAATGGACACCTGCTAAAGGTCAAGGAAAGAAAATGACCACTCTCATATACAGTTGAGATTGCAGCAGATACTATCAGGAGACGACACATTGATCAATTGAGAAGATCAAATGTTCTTCTGGAAAGTGTTCCTGCAAGTGTTCCAATCACCATTACTGATACTGTTTCCGGTGGAAGTGATACAACACCACTTCAAGATGGCACTGTATATTCCAGTGAAGTGCCACAAGCACTAATTCCAACCTGTGAAGAGAAACGTTACCCTACCCGTGTACGGAAACCAGCAAACCGTCTGGATTATAAAAAGAAACCTGGAGTGGGGCATTACAGTCATACAGTAGCATAAGTTTGTTCCTTTTGAAAAATGTTTTGTTAAAAGAGAAATATTGTTTGTTTAAGATTTTCTTATCTAAGTGGGGAGGAAGTGTAGTGTAGTGTATTGAGTAGAATGCACTCAGAGTAAACTCAGGAATAAGCACTGCTTGGCCACTCTAGGTTAACTCTGGGTTAGAATTTGGTTGGCCAGTTAATTGTCTAAAGAGACACATGTGTCCACAAAGGTCATTCTGATATTACATAGTAAAACAAGAAGAATTGCCCCATCGTTGTCTCGACTCTGATTTGTGTTTAAACAATAGACAAACACACCAGTATGGCAAGTTTATTTGCCAGTGTAGCCTATATCCACATGTGAATGCTAGAGGAACTATGATACCGAAGCTTAACAGAAGGGGAGAGTGTATTTGTTTTTCTTTTGGTATTGTTCCTTTATTTTGTTTAAATCACTTGCTTTAAGAAGCTTTGTTCATTGATTTGCTGTGGTTGTCCCTTCTGTTAAAGTGGGTTTATCATGGTCTCTTATTAACTGTGGTAGCCTGGTAAACTGGTCACGAGATCTATGTTTAGAATGTTTTAGAATAATTATTTTTGTGTGAAATAAATTTTTTATAATTTTGGAAAGTCTCACCTCTGTCTAATCCAATCCGAACCAGCAGGGTCCCTCTTCATATTATTGTAACTCCTTTTGGTTTAATTATTTTTGGGGGATCTTTATTTTCCTGGGTGGAGAAATAACCTAGGTGGCGTAGTCGGGTTTCTTATGTACTTTTAGCCTAAGGCATGGAAAAGAAGCTGTCGACAGTCTCAGTGAGTTTAAATCATACATTTATAGTTCGAGTGTTGTAATCTTATGATGCAAGTTCATTTTACAGTTTCCCCTGCATTATGTTGACTATTAGGGACAAAAAAATCATTATTTGTCAAATTTGAATGACGTTTTAGTAATTTATGACAATATGAGTGAGTTTAATTTGTTGATTGATCGATCGCTATTCTAGTAAATTATTTAATCCACTGAAGACTGCTGTGGTAATATAAAAACACTCTCCCAACAGCATACTGCTTATGTTGATCCTAATTCCTAGTCAAATTAAAATGATATAGTTGTATATATCACTTGTGATGATATTTCGTATAGATATGGCCAGACGTGCAGTCTACCAATAACATTAAAGCGACAGCACTACGAACGCCCACAAGCGACTTCACAGTACAGAGAGGAGCAACATGCAGCGACAAAGTCCCTGGCAGTGTGAACAGTGAAGTACTCCATAAATCATAGATTTACATTTTATGTTGACCAAATGAAAATACATATTTCGCAACGTACGTATTCAGACTGGCAGCCTGGCGTGAGTTTTTTTCTGCGACCGAATCAATGCAATGAATCGCGTTGTAATTTCCATGGAGACGCATCAACCTTTTCACGTGACATTTCGCAGTCACAATGGTGCACACGATGGATAACCGCCTGCAGGTGAGTAGTTTGAATGTTTCGCTTTATTTATTCAAACCTCTCAAATCATTTGTTTGCGTGTACAGACTATGGTTGATATGGTTATGTTTGTGTTTTTTCCCCCACTGCTTTGAATTTCGCTTGCACACGGCACTTTGCATCTCCCCCACAACCGCCGCGTGACAATCGGTGAGTAGGCTTTATTTTAGTTGTTTTTATTATTCTGAAGCATCTATAATTATTTACAAGCATGCAATAAATATGAATAAAGATTTTATGTAATTAAAGGATTAGTTCACTTTAAAAAAAAAACATTTAGCTGATAATTTAATTACCCCGATGTCATCCAAGATATCTACTCGGTTACTAACCTCGGTTCCCTGAGAGTAGGGAATGAGTATTGCGTAGCTATACGCAGTGGGGAAACTCTTCTTCAGATTTATTGAAGCTTAAAATGTAAAGCGCATTGCAGCTGCACCACAAGCACTGTGAGAGACTGGCTCACTCATTGGCTGTGCTGCAGCAACTGCACATCCAATGGCGAAGGCACCTCTCTGCTAATCAGCTAACAACG
Organism: Phoxinus dragarum; assembly: GCA_033366665.1. Lineage (NCBI taxonomy): Eukaryota > Metazoa > Chordata > Actinopteri > Cypriniformes > Leuciscidae > Phoxinus > Phoxinus dragarum. The sequence goes on along the minus strand of JARPMJ010001574.1, from coordinate 128,542 downwards.
CGCCAACATACGTCAGAGACTGGGGGACAATAGGGCGTGGCAGGGCCTAAGAATGAGCCCGAAATTCGCAATTATAGCAGATTTTTCTGATTTAACTTCAGCGACAAACTCTGTTCTCCGGAAAACTTTGAAGCTATCGCCGTTGAAACAAGCCTCCTCTGCTAGAACGAGCCTTTGCACAGCGGACTGCGCCTTTTTCATCTGAAGCCACTCTCTCCTGTCGCCGTTCTCCAGTGGCCATCCGGCGATCAACATATATCCTTTCTGCTATATACTGTTACGTTATACAGTTTGAAAGAGCTGAACGAGCGTTGTTTCAGAGACCGCCAATAGGGCGTGGCAGAGCCTATAAATGAGCCCGAAATTCGCCATTATAGCAGGTTTAAATAGATTGAAGCGACAAACTTGCCATGTTACTATAGTGAGTCAGGCTACGCAATACTCGTTCCCAACTCTCAGGGAACTGAGGTTACGTCAGTAACCGAGTAGTTCCCTTTCGAGAATGATCACTTCGTATTGCGTAGCTATATGCAGTGGGGACGCTATGTAATACGCTGCACCATAAGTAAATGGCCAAACATGAAACTCAGGACCCCTGAGTTCACAAAACAAGCCAGAATGCAAATATATGTATATATGTATATTTTCTGAATCAGATATATAGTGATGTCACTAAGCTCATACCCCAAAATAACATAGCAACAGACAGGAACCAATAGTCTTATATATATATATATGAACCAAAACAGCCAGAATAGTAAGGGATAGTGTGCTTATGAACAGTGACTTAACATACAGATTAGACCAGACTAGTCGAGTCTAATCATACACAAAGGACCTTCGTGTAACTGCCCCGGCTCAATAAGGTTTCGACTCTTCGACTGATGATTCCCACACTTTAATTCAAGGTCCGTCGTCACAGATAAAAGCACCGTCAAACGCCATAAGACGCTTTACATCATCATGACACGTTGAGAATCAACGTAAGAGCTTGTACAAAAGAAAACAAAACACCAAAATTAATAAACATACACAAAACATCATACAAAGCAACAACCAACAAGTAAGTTTGACACAAAGAAAAAAAATCAAAACAAAATCATACAGATAACAGGAAGTCTAACCATACCTTGTTCTCCATTTAAACCGGGAGCTAAATCCTTTTAAGACTCCTTGCAAAACCGTGGACACCATGCCATCATGACATGCATGTCTGAGTCTCGTTCCATACTGAAATGTTTGGATATGCGCGTTATATCCGCTCACGCGAGTGAGCGCCAAAATAAAAGACCTCCGTTACCAAAACACAAATGAAAATAAATAAATACCATACAAAATAAAGCAAACAATATGACAAAGTCATTAACACTCCCACCAAATTATAAGTGCAAATCTCACACCAAATGTACAAGCACGACTAATTTCCCCTTTTTTTTTTTTTTCTTTCTTTCACCTTTTTTTTACAATATAACCAACATTAAAAATTCTAAACCATGAGTTCAGAAAAAATTAAAATGATACTCTTTGGACCTTTCAAATCTCAATACAAAACTTTCAAATACAAAAAACACTAATGTCCCTCCATTAATAAAATTAGTTTCTGCACTGGTCTTTCAATTATGGACGGTTTATTAATACGCTCGCCCTTTGCATTAAGCTTCGGGTCCCCCAGAAGAATCTGGGCTCTTCTCACAAGCCCATCGTCACTAGAAATGACTTCCTTTACTCTGCCAAGCCTCCATTCGTTCCTAGGCATTCCTTCTTCTTTGACAATAACAAGATCATCAACTTGAAGATTTCTCTTAGACACGTTCCACTTCTGTCGGGCGGTTATATTTGCAAGATTTCTGTGCGCCAGCGACTCCAAAAATTGCTCCGCCAAATACTGCACATGTCTCCATCTTTTCCGTGCAAATACATCCTCTCTGACGAAATTTCCTGGTGGAGGCAAAGCAGTCGTTGACTTTAACGTCAGCAGATGATTTGGAGTGATAGGCGCTAGACTTTGAGGATCAGTCAGACAATCAACAGTAAGTGGTCTACTATTCACAATGGCCATGGCTTCATACAAAAAAGCCCGCAAAGAAGAATCATTTAACCTTCCTGGATGAAGTGCAAGAGTGGCGTTTAGCACAGATCTTACTGTTCTAATTTGACGTTCCCACACGCCACCGGCATGACTTGCATGTGTGCATTGAAGGTGAATTCGCACTGCTTCTCTGATAAGAAGGTTTTCACTCTTTCCACATCCATTTCCTTAAGTGCATTTTTCAACTCGTTTTTTGCTCCCCACAAAGTTACTTCCTTGATCGGACCTTATCTGCTGCACAGTACCCCTTATGGCAATAAAACAACGCAGAGCGTTGATGAAAGAATCTGCCGTCATATCAGTAAGCATCTCAATGTGTATAGCACGGGAACTGAAACAAGTAAAAGAAGACCATACCGTTTATGGATACTTCTGTTCTGCTTGATAGAAAATGGGCCAAAGCAGTCCATACCAGTAAATGTAAATGGAGGTGATGGAACCACTCTCTCCATGGGAAAGTCAGCCATTCTCTGTTCTTCAACGGGTCGCCTGTGCTTTCTGCAAACAATACAGCTCCTAATACAGGATGTCACAATTCTGTTAATTCCTGGTATCCAAAATCCATTAGATCTTATCTCATTCACAGTGAATCCTTTCCCTTGGTGCGCAACTTTGTTGTGAAAGTGAGTGACAATCATTTCTGTGATCCGATGATTTCTTGGAATTACTATGGGATGTTTCACAGAGTCTGGAAAGGTTGAATGGCAAAGTCTACCTCCCACCCGCATCACACCATCTTCATCCATGAAAGGGTCGAGAGAGTACAATGTACTGCGAGACGAGACACCTTTTCCACTCTTTATCTCTCTCAGATCATCTTCGTAAGAACTGTCTTGCAGACATTTTATTACATGAAGTTCTGCCCTTTGTCGCTCAGACACAGTACTGAGATGGTTAGATTTGTCTTTATTAGCTCTCCTTAAAAGACGAGCCACCGCTCTGATTGCTTTCGACCAGGAAGAAAACTTTAAAAGAAGATCTATCAAGCTCGGATTTTTTTGTGCAATTAGTCTTCAAAGTATAACATAGTTTTACCTCTGGATCTCCAAGCAGAAGTTCAGGAACATGTTCTTCTAATGCAGATGTTTCTTTTGTCCCACAAGAACTTAGGGCCGGTGAACAGTTTGAGGTGAGTAACTCCTTCGCGGTCAAACCCCTTGATGCATGATCAGCGGGGTTCTCCTCCGTTGGAACATACCTCCACTGCTGGGGAGTTGTACTGAGATGTATTCGTTGTACGCGATTAGCGACGAAAGTATGAAATCTGCGTGCTTCATTACTTATGTATCCCAGTACTACTTTGGAGTCTGTCCAAAACGTCTCCTCAAAAACAGCATAGTCTAATTCTCTCTTGAGCACACTGCTTGCTTTGACGGAAATAACGGCAGCCGTTAACTCTAATCTGGGGATTGTTGTAATTTTAAGAGGTGCAACTCTTGATTTTGCCATCACCAGTGCGCAACGAATGTCTCCTTCCTCATTTCTGAGTCTCAAATATGAACATTGAACCATATCCATGGGCACTAGCGTCAGAGAAGTGATGCAATTCAACTCGAACAGCTTTTCCAAAACCAGATGGTGCATATGTTCGCGGTACATCTATTCTCTGCAGGTGGTTAACTCTTGTCTCCATCGCTCCCACCTTAGATTAAGTTCATCTGAAAGAAGGTCATCCCATCCGCTGCCACGCTTACACACATCCTGCAGTATTCCTTTTCCACTCAACAGCACAGGTGCAATCAGTCCCAAAGGATCATAAACGGAAGCAACAGTAGACAAGATGCCACGTCGAGTAACAGGTTGATCTTTCAACTGAACTTTGAACTTGAAACAGTCCGATTCTCTTTCCCACTGTATCCCAAGAGTTCTTTCAAAGGGTAGCTCATCAAATGAAAGGTCACAATTTTTCATGTCAGGACTCTTCTCTGAAGTGGGAATGCCTTCCAGCACTATTTTGCTATTTGACACAAATTTGTGGAGCCGTAGACCACCTATAGCACAGAGCTTTCGTGCCTCATCTGCAACTTTAATAGCTTCTTCAGCATTTTCTACACTGATCACTCCGTCATCCACATAGAAATTTCTTATCACAAACTGTGAACCTAGTGGATACAGTTCGCTGTTTTCCGTTGCAAGATGTTTCAAGCCATAATTTGCACACCCGGAGGATGAAATTGCACCAAAGAGATGAACTTTCATGCGGAATTCACTCACGGGGTGGCTAAGATTGCCATCCTTCCACCATAGGAAGCGCAGAAAGTCTCGATCAGATTCATTGACATGAAACTGATGGTACATTTTCTCTACATCACACATGAGTGCGATGGGGTGTTGACGAAATCGAATTAAGATTCCATTTAAAACTGTTTATCAAATCAGGACCTTGAAGTAAGTGATCGTTTAAGGAATAACCTGCATATCTTGCAGAGCAATCGAAGACCACACGCAATTTATCTACCTTCTTCGGATGGAAAACACCGTGATGAGGTAAGTACCATATCTCTCCTTCCTTGCCATCGTGATATACCTCCTCAGCGTCTCCTCTCTGCAAGATTTCACTCATGAATTCATTGTAACGTTTCTTATACAACTCATCCTTCGTCATTTTTTCTCTTAAGATGGTCGAGTCTGACCATAACACATTTTTTATTGCTTGGCAAGTTGGGTCTCAGTTTAAAAGGAAGCGGCATTTGATAATGGCCGTGAACATTCCTCCGTATACCTTCCTTTAACTTCTCAAGAAAAAGAACATCATCCTGGGAAATCTTTGCGCTCTCTTCTTCAGTATCTTTAAAATCACTCTCAAGGACACGAATGACATCACCTGGTGTGATGGAAGGAAGCTCCTTGACCGCAATGCGGTGACACAATCTACTGACTCCAGGCAGAGCAGAGTATGGTGAAGAACAACCCACTATACTCCATCCTAAGTCCGTCCGAATAGCGTAGGGTTCATCATCTCCTCCTGCTATTACTTCTCTGGGTGTCATTGACCTTGAACAATTGTAGCCTATTAAAAGAGCAACATCACAGTCCTGCAATGGGGGTATCTTATCCACAAGGACCGCAAGATGATTCCAGTTTTTAGCGACTTCACAAGTAGGAATGTGACTACGATTAACCGGTATGCAGTCTTTGGTGTAAGTAGGTGGTAAATTAATATAATCACCAGACTTGTATGCTCTCACTTGAAGTCCTGATACTCTTTCACTCTGCAGAATAGTATCTTTTCCCAGCATGGTGGTAAGCTTCAGTTTAACTGGAAACGTTGTTGCCTGTAGAGCATCAGTCACTCCTTTGTCAATAAACGTAGTATCACTCTGTGAATCCAACAGCGCATACACCAGTTTCTCACAACTTGGATTTTGTTTCACGGATACCCAGACAGGTACAATCATTGAAGTATACGCATTTCGTTCTTCCCCATTTACACTCAAGGCCACTGCATTCATCGTCCTTTCAGGATCGTTTTGAGTCGGAACAGCAGAAGATAAAGTCCTTACCATTTTCACAAAATTGTCATCATGTAGACTAGTTGGATGCTTCCTTTTGCAGGCATTACAAGTGAGACGATAACGACACTCTCTTGCATTGTGACCAGACTTCAAGCATCCATAGCAAAGCCTCTTCTCTTGGATAAACTTTCGTCGCTCCTCTAATGGTTTGTTGAGAAAACGGAAACAGCTGTCAAGTTGGGTGGTTGTCTCTCTGGCAAAGTATACACAGAATTTCATTCGCTGGTTTGGCAGCCTTTCGACTCTCGACGTTCGTCTGAGTGGTGAAAACTCTTACTCTGTTTCTCGTGGTCTCCTTCAGATTGGCCTTTCCAGTGACAGGCTCTGCAACATGAAGAGCATAAAACGAGGTAACTGGGTTGCAAGCAACCTCTGCTTCAGTAGACACAAAGGCAGCAAATTCTTTAAAAGTGGGATACTCGTGATTTTCAGAAAGAGATCGGGTGACTTGACGATTCCATCTACCAATTGCCCAATCAGGTAATTTCAGCACAAGTTTCTGATTTTCTTGGTAATCATTTAAAATGTGAAGACCTTTGACATGTGGCATGGCACTTTGGCATGCATTTAAGAAGTCAGAGAAAGTTTGAAGACCAATGGCATCCTTTGGGTGAATTTTAAGCCAGCTTGCCAGCCTTTCTCTGAACGCTTTTTGTATCACAAATGGTTGGCCATAACGATTGTTCAGTCTGCCCCACGCATCTTGATAGGCTTCATCATCGGTTCTGAAGAAAGTTCCTTCTAAAGCTTTTCTAGCAGGACCACTCACATATTTCTTGAGATAAAACATCTTATCAGCAGGAGAAAGAGTTTTTCTTGTCAATAAGCGCTGCAAAGGTTTGCTTAAACTCAATGAAATGAATGGGGTCACCATCAAAAACCGGAGGCTCTGGCACTGGCAGCTTGCTCATGGTCAGGCCATCTTGGAATGCTTGAACAAGAAGAGTAGCGTCAGTCGCTGATGCTTTAACTCTCTCCCTTTTAAATTTATGATGCACCCTTTGAAACGTTTCTTGCCTTTTCACATTTGTTTGAGAGAAATCGGAATCGGATTCGCTTGCGCTACTACATTCTTGGGACAAATTAGTCTTTTCCTTATCAATCTCTTGATTGTAGACTTCTAGTTTAGCTTGAGCTGCTTTCAGATGTCTTTGTGCTTGAATTTGCTCTAATTCCTTCAACTCGACGTCAACAGCCCTTTTATGTTGTTCTTCCAACTGCTTTATCTTTTCCCTTTGCTCTGATTCTTCTAATAGAACGTTGTATGCAGCTTGCTTAGCTGCCACTTCTGCTGCGGCGTCTATACGTTTGGCTTCTAAACTTGATACAACAGAGTGATGACTGGAGTGATTACTAGCTTTCCGACTAACTCGTGAGGCGGTTGAACCAAAGATTGAATGGGCATATTGATGGTCTAATAAGGTACGAAGACGGCTTCTCTCCCTTTCACCATCAAAATCATCTAAACCCGTTATTCTTTCATAAATGATTTTAGTGATGTCGGCTGTAACTGCTTCACAAGCGTCCATTTTTCTCCTCATTTCAATAGTAGGTGATTCACGCTCTCTAACGTCATTGTACGCACTCAAAACTTTGTTTTTGGCCTCTTCCAAAGTGTCAACCAGAATAGCTAGCTGAGTCACTAGCGCATCTGATTTAAGGTGCTCACGTGCACTACGAGCTTCTATTTTCCATTGATTATATAAAGATACAACCTTTTTCTCCTTTTTTTGCAGCCCTTCCTGCTGATACGCTAACATTTTTTCAGTAGGAACAGGCATGCGCTTTGAACGACGTGCACTCTCACTTTGGGTTCCTGCATGATGGCTATCAGCTTCCCTCTCTGCCCCTTTTGCCCCTGCATCTGATTCTAACATTCTTCTTATATGTCTGCAGTTCACCAATTACATAACATTATTCACATTTAACATTTCTCTTAAACGTGAGGCTCATTCAATGCACTTTAGTCCATCAGTAGGTGATTTACACGCAACAATGTCCATCAACCTTTTAAGTCATGTAAAATGAATGAGAAAAGATGTCTTTGGAATTAATTTCATTTCTTTGCCTTTGGTACTCACTGCGATCCACCGAACAATTGAAACTGCTCACTTCTGTTTAGTTCATTAATCAGTCCAACTGCTTCCCGTAGATTTGTCGAGCCGTCCGCTGGAACTTCACTTGAAACTTAATCCATGCAATCACCTAGTCCACAACGCGCGCGCCGATATCAAAGTTCCTCCTTCAACCACGGCGTTCCTTGAGGCAACACAGCGGTGTGGCGATGATGGCAAGCTCTTACTGTAACTGCCCGGCTCAATAAGGTTTCGACTCTTCGACTGATGATTCCCACACTTTATTTCAAGGTCCGTCGTCACAGATAAAAGCACCGTCAAACGCCATAAGACGCTTAACATCATCATGACACGTTGAGAATCAACGTAAGAGCTTGTACAAAAGAAAACAAAACACCAAAATTAATAAACATACACAAAACATCATACAAAGCAACAACCAACAAGTAAGTTTGACACAAAGAAAAAAAATCAAAACAAAATCATACAGATAACAGGAAGTCTAACCATACCTTGTTCTCCATTTAAACCGGGAGCTAAATCCTTTTAAGACTCCTTGCAAAACCGTGGACACCATGCCATCATGACATGCATGTCTGAGTCTCGTTCCATACTGAAATGTTTGGATATGCGCGTTATATCCGCTCACGCGAGTGAGCGCCAAAATAAAAGACCTCCGTTACCAAAACACAAATGAAAATAAATAAATACCATACAAAATAAAGCAAACAATATGACAAAGTCATTAACACTTCGCCTGCCTATAACCTCCATGTTATAGAACCTCACAAAAGTGGAAGGCGAAGACCAGCCGGCCGCCGCACAAATGTCCTGAATGGGAAACCCATAAGACCACGCCCATGACAAGACCATACCCCTAGTGGAATGGGCTCTAGTGTCTATAGAGCAATCCTGGCCCACAGAGGCATAAGCCAGAGATATAGCATCCACTATCCATCTGGACAGCCTCTGCTTCGGGACTGACGATCCTTTGGATCGACCTCCGAAGCAGACAAAGAGCTGCTGGAGCGTACGCATATGCAGCAGTCCCATTATGGAGTACTGGTGATGTGGCTGCCATGAGACCCGAGAAGTTTCTGAAACTCTCTGAGGGGAGTGTGTGCGCCCGCCTTGAAGGAGGCTGTTAGCTGTTGTATAGAGAGCGCGCGCTCTGGTGTGAGCCGCGCTCTCATAGTTGAAGAGTCGATAACTGTGCCCAGAAAGATTACATTCTGGCTGGGTGTTAGTTTGCTCTTGGATAAATTGATTTTGAGTCCCAGGCGTTGCAAATGGCCGAGAATCAAATCCCTGTGTATCAACAGTTCGGCTCGCGACTGTGCCAGAACCAGCCAGTCGCCGAGATAATTCAGCACGCGCACGCCCTGATATCTCAGGGGAGAAAGCGCCGCATCCATGCACTTCGTAAATGTATGGGGTGCTAAGGACAGGCCGAACTGTTGAACTGTGTATTGATAAGCCCACCCCTCGAAGGCGAATCTCAAGAATGGCCTGTGATGAGGGGCTATCTGGATGTGAAAGTACGCATCTTTCAGATCCACAGTGAAAAAACAATCCCCTAGGTGAACTTGCGCAAGGATTCGTTTGATAGTTATCATTTTGAACAGCCGTCTCATGAGGGCTTTGTTCAAATGTCTTATATCTAGTATGGGTCTGATGTAGCCGTCTTTCTTTGGAACTAGAAAATAATGGCTGTAAAACCCTGAGTGTTTTAGCGCGGGGGGAAATGACAGCTTTAGCGTAGGTTCTGCCAGGAAGACTCAATCAGCGTGCCACGTATTACTTCTCTTCTAACCAATCATGTGCTAACACTCACAGTATAAAAGATCGGTACTTACATTCGTCTGAGTTCGCAGATGCTGACGCGGCCAAGTACCTCCATCCTCCCCAACCACCACCAAGATGGTACCTTCCCCTTCGTCCTCCCCACCACCACCAGGATGGTCCCTTCCTTAACCTCCAGGGGGGGTCGGCTGCGCCCCTGCCTTCGTCTTCAGGCAGGATATGCAGATTCCGCTACCCTCGCATTGCTCTCTAAGGACGGGGCCTACGCCAAAGAACTTTATAAATTCATGCTTGCTGGGCTGTTAATAAATATACGCTGTTATATCAATTTATCTCCCGAGTCTTTCTGGTAGAACCAACTCTATTGCTCTTTTTGCTAACAGATTCTGTAATTCAGAGCGAAGCACGTGACACGCTGCTTCTCACCGAAGTCTCGAGAACCGCCTGAAACTTTGGGGGTCTGCAAGCGAATTGGAGCGAGTAGCCTCGCTTTATTGTGTTTATAACCCAACTCGACACACCGGGATGGCTTGCCAGGCCAGGGCCTTTGTGGCTAGGGTTTGACACGTTTAGGGACAGGCCGCCTAACACAGGGGGACCGGATACCTTTATGTTGTGATTTGAAGTGCATATAATGAGTGTTTGTTTGACTGAAAAGGCTTCCGCCTCGGGCAAAGTCATAGTTACAACTGGGAGAGGGCCACCTAGTGTAGGGGGACCGGGAAACCGTGTGTTGTGTGCTTGAAACATACTCTTTATGTGCTTGATTGGGGTCGCCGTAAAAACGGAATTTGTGTGTAGGGGCGCGTGCAGTGTAGCGGGCCCGTTTGCTACAATATAAAAATTCTCCAGCCGCCCGAGCTGAACTGAGCTGCGAGAATTATGGGTTTCTTCGAGGGTGGTCTGGCTAGAGCGAGACACGAGCTCTCTCTTTTCACCCCTGTTGCTAGGAGGTCTTCGGAGGCCTAGGATCCAACACAATACTGGGTCAGGGGCCCTGGCACCGGGGCTGTGGGTAGCGCTTAGCTGGCCGCGAGTGGCGGTGGGTATCAGCCGCAGGCTTCGCTGACTTCTTAGGCTGAAGAGACCGGAGCTGGAGATGGGCGCGTTGAGGAACACCGTCCTGTTAGCCTCTTTGATCTCGGTGAGGTGAGCCAGAGATTGCGCTCGGCACGACCAGGTTAGTCATGCTTCTCCCGGTAGCTTTGGTAGCACGCAAAGCTAGGTCTGTGGCGCTCCTGAGATCGTGGAAGGCCTCAGGATCCGGGTCAGCCTCGTCCATCGACTGGAGAAGTGGCGAGGCACCCGTCAAAAACCAGACATCTTCGAGGAGGCTCCTCGGGCGAGGCCCACTCGAGGTCCACGACACCCGCTGTGAGGATCCTAAGCATCTCCGCATCCGAGTTAGTCCTGGTAGCTGAGACACTAGCACTCGACTGAGCAAGGTGGGTGGGGTCGACAGAGCCCGGCCATTCCTCCTCAGAAGCTGCGATGGAGAGGCTGTCGTCCTGTTCGCCGTCCGACGCACCGAACGAAACCAGGCCGTTATTAACACAGAAGAAATTGAATAGTTGAATAAAGTCGTTACTTTAAGGGTGTTTTTTGCGCACAAAAAGTATCGTCGTTGCTTGATAAACATAAGGTTGAGCCACTGTAGTCACTTGGACTATTTTAATAATGTTTTACTAACTTTTCTGGCAGAATGAAATTGTCTAGAAGACTATGAAGGAGTGAGCCAGCTCTCAGATTTAGGGTGGACTGTGGTAAGGACATGAACATCCCTCTTGTCTTGCCATTTAACTGCCAACTGTGATCCATTTTCTTTAAATTCCACCTCACCTTTTGTCATCTTACAGGTGAATGTTGGCATCCCATTCCTGTTTGCGTGCACAGTCCCACAAGCTCCAGTGCCAAGTGACAAGAGGTGCTGGAAAAGTGTGGGACTACTGTACCAGTTGTCCACATAAAGAACATGTCTCTTTCTTAGGTAAGGTGCTAGAAGTGTCGTCACAACAGACCCAGAAATCCCAAGTCCTTGGTAATGTTGGATGTCACTGGTAGATCCGGAGTAAATTATCTTGTCCTGCACATGACCAGTGAGCACATCACACAAAACAAAAAACTTGACCCCATCTGTGCCGTTTAGATGGAATGAACTGACGAAATGCCAGCCTGCCTTTCCACTTCATCATAGACTCATCCACACACAGATCCCGGTATGGCACAAAAATGCGACGAAAGGAGGTGAGAGCAGTGAACGTTTCTGATTTTTTTTTAAGCGGTGTCGTTGAAAATGCTGTCGCATTGTTTGCGAAGTGAAGATAGTGGAGGAGCAGAAGGAAGCGGTCCTGTGGAAACAAAGACCTGAAAAATGGTGTCAGAGGCATTGCTGTTTGTTTCCTCCACAATTTCTCCGATGGCATCTTCTGTGAGGAACAATTAAAAAAAATTGACCTCACTGGGGGATTCTGGTGGATTTTGCACACCACACTGCTGGTTGTCAATATTGCCTGGGCCAGGATTGCCTTCCATGCTGATAAGTTTTACTTCGTCTGCCTCATTTTTTACCTTAACATTGGTAAAACATGGACTGGTGTTGTACCTCTAGAGCTTCAAGGTTTGGGGGAAGGACTTCATCGCTGTCACTCTCTGCCTCGCTGTCAAAAATCTCCTTATCAGTATTAAAAAAATGTCCACAATTTCCTAATTTTGTCAATTGTCTTCTTTACATTTTCTGTGATTACATTTTCTGTGATTTTCTCTGGAGAAGTTAAAAATGGTGAATTTTATTAAAGTTGTGTCTCAAATTAGAACAAAGGTGGGTGTGAAGGTAACGGTGACGTCACACTTGTCAGCGAGAAAGAAAGACTTGCAATGCATGACAGTTCAAATATTTGTTATTTTTTAATACTTATTTACAAACTTGTTAACTACATTGTTTAAATTAAATGTAAGGGAAATCCTAATGTGGTTTTAATGCTTAAAAAAAGATAATGTTAAGTTATCACAGGCTATAGTATGGGCGCCGCCATTATTTGTTCTACAACACTGATGGAGTCGGACTCGGAGCCTGCTGGATATACAACATGCAAGATCATCCATGTCACCCGAAATATGTGACAGTATACTAGTGTCAAACTAGCCTGGCTCCGCCCTCCTACGTACTTCCACTCAATATAAATTTTCCTTCAGTACTACGTCTGGCCTTGCGGTATATTATCGGGTTTTCTCCGATCAATTTTTTACCGGTCCAATCAGCGAACAGAGGGAGTGGTTGAGAACGATGGCGTTGAGGTTGTGCGCTAGTTTGATTTGACATACGTCACGAGACACACGACCAAACGTTAGTGATTGGTAATGGCAGATCCAGAGTGGCTCTGGGCAGATCCAATAGTTTTAAACTTCAACCCACCTTCAAGGAAGTTAATGCTTGTCAATGGAGAGTGGCCAGACTCTCTGTACAAATTAAACGTATGAGAGTCTGGTAGGACCAGGCAAGTGTCAACTGGGAGCATAACAGAGTAAGCTTTAGAGTTGTCTACACAGGTTATCTTGCTGTTATAGATATTAGTGTGCAATAACAAACTGTATTTAGTTTTTACTAATATTTTTGTTATTTTGTAAAGTAATATAGTGTATGAAACTTAAAATAAACATTAAAATACACTGAACATGTTGTGATAAATGACGTTGTGGCGAAAGCAGATTTTAAATTTGAAAATTTAGCAGATGATCACATGACTTCTAATCACACTGGTGTAGTTTAGTAGAGTATTATTAAGTTGGCTTGGAAAAGCCAACTTACTGAAATCCTATTTAAACTTATTATTATTCTTCTTACTAAAATTTGCAATTATAACTCCTCCTAGAGCTTTAACTCTACATACTCCAAACTCGGCTCAGACACTCAAACTGTTCTGACTTAGTGTGCTATATCTTTTCAGACTGATTTGACTTTCAGTTTTCTCAAAAATTGATATTAAAAATCATAAAAATCCCATTGACTTTCATTGCAACAGTTCAAATTAAGCCAAAGCTACGGTGGCCCAGTAGTGCACAACAAATTAACTAAAACTCCCTGGAGCCCTAGACTCAATTAAACTACCATTCTATATGTACTAATCTATCTATCTATCTATCTATCTATCTATCTATCTATCTATCTATCTATCTATCTATCTATAAACTATTTCTATCTATCTATCTATCTATCTTCAAACTATATCTATCTATCAATCTATCTATCTATCTACAAACTATCTATCTATCTAACTATCTATCTATCTATCTACAAACTATATCTATCTATCTTCAAACTATATCTATCTATGTTCAAACTATATCTATCTATCTATCTATCTATATATCTATCTATCTATAAACTATTTATATCTATCTATCTATCTATCTATCTATAAACTATATCTATCTATCTATCTATCTAACTAATCTATCTATCTACAAACTATATCTATCTATCTATCTATCTATCTATCTATCTATCTATCTACAAACTTATCTAGATCTATCTATCTATCTATCTATCTACAAGCTATATCTATCTATCTATCTATCTATCTATCTATTTTTCTATCTAACTAATCTATCTATCTATCTATCTATCTATCTACAAACTATATCTATCTATCTACAGTATCTATCTATCTATCTATCTATCTATCTATCTATCTATCTATCTATCTATCTGTCTAATCTTTCTTTCTAACTAATCTATCTATCTATCTTTCTACAAACTATATCTATCTATCTATCTATCTATCTATCTATCTATCTATCTATCTATCTATCTATCTATCTATCTATCTAATCTTTCTTTCTAACTAATCTATCTATCTATCTTCAAACTATATCTATCTATCTATCTATCTATCTATCTATCTTTCTAACTAACTAATGTCTTTCTTTCTTTCTTTCTAACTAGCTAATGTCTTCCTTTCTTTCTTTCTAACTAACAATGTCTTTCTTTCTTTCTCTTTCTTTCTTTCTTTCTTTCTAACTAACTAATGTCTTTCTTTCTTTCTTTCTAACTATCCAATGTATTTCTTTCTTTCTTTCTTTCTAACTAATGTCTTTCTTTCTTTCTTTCTTTCTTTCTAACTAATGTCTTTCTTTTTTTCTTTCTTTCTTTCTAACTAATGTCTTTCTTTCTTTATTTCTTTCTTTCTAACTAACTATATAGATAGATATATCTATCTGCCTATCTATCTATCTATCTATCTATCTTCAAACTACATTTATCTTTCTTTCTTTCTAACTAACTAATGTCGTTCTTTCTTTCTTTCTAACTAACTAATGTCTTTCTTTCTTTCTTATTTTCTTTCTTTCTTTCTTTCTTTCTAACTAACTAATATGTCTTTCTCTCTTTCTTTCTTTCTTTCTTTCTTTCTAACTAACAATGTCTTTCTTTTTTCTTTTTTTCTTTCTTTCTTTCTTTCTTTCTTTCTTTCTTTCTTACTTTCTAACTAACTAACTAATGTCTTTCTTTCTTTCTTTCTTTCTAACTAACTAATATGTCTTTCTTTCTTTCTTTCTAACTAACAATGTCTTTCTTTCTTTCTTTCTTTCTTTCTTTCTTTCTTTCTTTCTTTCTTTCTTTCTTACTTTCTAACTAACTAACTAATGTCTTTCTTTCTTTCTTTCTTTCTTTCTAACTAACTAATATGTCTTTCTTTCTTTCTTTCTTTCTTTCTTTCTAACTAACTAATATGTCTTTCTTTCTTTCTTTCTAACAAACTAAGGTCTTTCTTTCTTTCTTTCTTTATTTCTAACTAATATGTCTTTCTTTCTTTCTAACTAACTAATGTCTTTCTTTTTTCTTTTCTTTTCTTTCTTTCTTTCTTTCTTTCTTTCTTTCTAACTAATATGTTACACAACACTACACAACACAACACAACACTACACTACACTACACTACACTACACTACAACACTACACTACACAACACTACACTACACTACACAACACTACACAACACTACACTACACAACACTACACAACACTACACAACACTACACTACACTACACTACACTACACTACACTACACTACACAACACAACACAACACAACACTACACAACAGTACACCAGTACACAACACTACACAACACAACACTACACAAAAACATTACACAACACTACAAAACAACACAACACTACACAACATCAACACAACACATAACTAATCCATCTTTCTTTCTTTCTAACTAATCTTTCTTTCTTTCTTTCTAACTAATCTATCTTTCTTTCTTTCTTAATCCATCTTTCTTTCTTTATTTCTTTCTAACTAATCCATCTTTCTTTCTTTCTAACTAGCTATTCTTTCTATCTTTCTAACTAACTAATCTTTCTTTCTTTCTAATTGATATTTCTTTCTTTCAACTATTCTTCTTTCTTTCTTACTTACTAATTTTCTTTCTAACTAATCTTTATTTTTTCTTTCTTTCTAACTAATCTTTCTTTCTAACTAATCTATCTTACTTTCTAACTAATCTATCTTTCTAACTAATCCATCTATCTTCCTTTCTAACTAATCCATCTTTCTTTCTTTCTAACTCTTCAAACTCTCATGTCCGGCTTTTTCAAGCCAACTTAAAGTTTGTCTCAAACTTTTTTTTCTAGTTTTAGCAATGTAACAGTACTTAAAGGTGGGGTATGTAATTCTCTTTTTTGGCCATTTTTTCAAAATCACTTAAAATCCTATTCCTAACCCACTTACAGCCACTGAGTTAGAAGCACTGAAATAAAAATTAAGCAATTTAATCATCTGTGGAACGGGCAGGACTCGAAAAACTCCAGCCAATCATTTCCAAGACCACCTAGAATCATTGGACAGTAAGTGTGTCACTCAATCGGTCGTACCATTGATTGGTCCCATGTTCTTTGAATGGGTGGAGTCAAAGGAAAGAAGGTAGGACCATTTGAGTTGTGTATTTTCAAAATCTACCGGCCGTTTTGCAAATCACATACCCCACCTTTAAGTACTAATTGTCATTACTCTTTCCACCACTGTATTTGGACCATAGAGGTTTAATGAGGTAGGTTACATGTTAGTAATGTGTTAGTAGCTAACATTATGTTCTATCTGGCAGATGCATGCATTATTGCAATTGTTAATGATGCATACTGTGCAGTAAGCCTGCCCACACATGCTAATAAAAAACACAAACACAATAGAAGTAATATTACAGAACACAAGAATTCACTGTTGTATCTCTTATTTCTTAGAATAGCAAAAGAAGACCAGGATAATTCTCTGTTGCAATCACCACATGGGTAAGTAACACTTTCTTTAATAGTTTTGCTCTAATTTATTGTGACTTGTGTGTTGGAAACACTTCTACAGCCACTTATTTTACTTATTATTTTACACGTTCCGTGTTGTCAGACGTTTTTTGTTTTGGTCTGTGTGATCTCGCCCACTGCCAGTTCACCCAATAGTATTTCGACACCCCGGGGTGCCAGTTGGCAGAAAACACCGCGTATTAAAGCCTTGGAAACGAGCAAACAAATTGGGTCAGAGAGTGCAGATTCCACACAACCTAAAAAGCCTCAATGTCCATCTAAAAATCTATGAACGAGACCATATTACAACACGGATAAATCAACTATTAACTTATATAAGTCTCCTCGGCTTTCATTGTCAATTTCGCTCGTTCCTGTTGCGTGTCCTAAAACTGGCAACCCCCGTGAGCGTCGAGTTTGAGGAGGAGGGGGCGGGGAAACAACGATCTCTGATATTTTGAAATTTTGACTGCAGTGCCTATTTCCACCACTAGCTGTCATTCTTACAGACAGCACCTTTAACAATAATAAAGTCAATTAAGAGCTTTAGATGTTAAGATCCATGTTCAGCCCACTGTAAGACACATCATCTACAACAGACGTTTAAAAAGTCAAAACAGTTCAAAATAATGAGGAATAACAAGCTTTGCGTCTAGGAGATAATTACAAGACATCACAACTGTTCACAACTGATTTTTTTTTTTTTTTTTTAAACAGGCTTTCATGCAATCAGCCCAGTGTAGTGGGGTAAGAACATAAACGGTTATTTTTTTTATATTTTTCTTTTATACTCCTATGCACTTGGATTTGGATTTCCTGCATAGGCTATGTGTGTAAATTTCTTTCTTTAAAACAGCCCAGATGGCAAAGTTGTTCCCTTGACCCCATGGTTGGCCCCAGTTGTATGGGAAGGAACTTTTGATCCCATGTTGATTGATTCAATCTACAAACAACAAAACATCTCCATAGCTACTACAGTCTTCGCTCTTGGAAAGTGAGTTCATATCTCTCCTATCCCTAAAGAATGTCCTTTAAGTAATGCTGTTTGGCAACCAGACGTTCCCTTTCGAAGGGAACTCAACAATACGTCATCGACGCTTTGGGGGGAACGCCTCAGGCGTGACAGGTGTCTGAAATCACAATCAAATCACGGCAATCACATTGACCGGCGACAGCCCGTGAATCATTAACGTGAATGATTAACGTGCGACCTGGAAGTATATAAGGGCGCCTTGCAAACATGACAAACCATCCTTTCGTCTTCAGGGACTGTATGTTTGAAACGCAAATTCAAAAAAGAAACGGAGAAAAAATGAAGCGTGCAGCAAAAGCTAGAAATGGCTTTTAGAAGTGTGCCGACCCGTGTCCTCGATATTTGACGCCGGAGGACACACACCAGCTGTGCGTTTTTTGCCTGGGTGAAGAGCACGCACGGGAGGTTCTCGAGGGAGCTTCCTGTGCAAACTGTGAGCGTTTTTCCTGAAAAACGCTCCGCTCTCGTCTGTCCCTCTTCTCGAGTGAAGGGGGGTCAGCATCTGGGAAGCCTCGTGGTTCAGGTCCCGCTCATGCCGAGGCAGAGCGGCGGCTTGCGTCATGGGGCTCCCAGATGGAGCTTGTTGATCTCCTTGAGAGGGCTATAAACCTCTCAGATGATTCGACAACTGACGAGGGTGAGCTGCAGGTTGATGATGACAGCCTTTCGCCGACAATTCCTGCAGCTAGTGCTCTTCAGGACGCGCAGGAGATGGCTGAGGAGGTTGACAGTCAGGTGGATCCTGAACCCCCTCAGCCATCCTGCCCCGTGTATGCAGAGCTGGTGGATGTAATGGAGCGCGCCGCTGGCAGGCTGCAGCTGCCATGGCAGCGCGCTAGAGGAGAAACCGCTCGTGGCATGCTCGATGATCGGTTTCTCCCCGGCCATAGACCACCAGCTCAGGTGAGCCTTCCATTTCTCCCCGACCTCCACACTGAGGTCGAGAGGGCATGGAAGAATCCATACTCTGCCCGTATCCACCGGCATCAGCGGGCTAGTTTCGCTGATGTCGAGGGGATCGGAGAGTATGGATATGTGTCAATGCCGCCCATTGACGAGACGTTTGCGAACTATCTCGTCTCTGGGCGGGCGTCGACACTAAGAGCTCCAACCCTGCCATCCAAACCGCTGAAAACAACGGCTCGTTTGAATGGCAGAGCATACTCGGCAGCAGGTCAGGCTGGTGCTGCCCTGCACACCATGGCGGTCCTGCAGGCGTACCAGGCCGACCTGCTGAGGGATCTCGATCAGGGGGCAGGATTGTGCCCTGAGGCGGTGGCTGAGCTGTGCCGCACCACAGATCTTGCTCTCCGGGCCACCAAACAAACCGCTGCTTCGATCGGCCGGTCGATGGCAGCAATGGTGGCCACGGAGAGACATCTGTGGTTAAATCTTGCCGACATCGGGGAGAAAGAGAAGTCCTTTCTCCTCGAATCGCCGGTTTCGCCCTCTGAACTCTTTGGCACCTCCGTAGAGGCGGTGGTGGGGAAGTTCAGGGAGGCGAAGGCGCGCTCCGCAGCATTTAAAACCTGCATACCGCTGAGATCCGGGTCCGCGCCCAGGCAGGCGGGAGGACCTGGCCCATCCCGGTCTGAGGACGAGAGGCGGGGCCAGCGAGCCAGTGTCACCTCTCGTGCGCCCCCTCCAGGTAGGAGCAGGGCGCAGAAAAGGCGTGACTCCCGCAACAGGAGGGATTTGAGGGAAGTTATCCAGCAAAAGCGTCAGCGCCGCTGAAGGATAACTCCCTCCGAGGGTCATCAAATCTGCCCTCTCCTGCTTCCGACTCCCCAGGCGTTCATCACATCAGGCCTGGGGCGGGGCCTATGATGAGAACGATGTTCTGATGGCCCGCCTAGGCTTGGCCTGTGGGAGCGTCTCTTTCAGGCATGTAAGGCCTCTGAACCTTCACTGTGTGAATTTAGGTTCCTAGCATCCCTGTATGACAGCCTCCTCCAATGGAGTCGTTAGGCCAAGGCCCGCCCCCTTCTCTGCATTCTGGGGCGACAAGAGTAATGCAGCGTGGTGCAGAGGTATGGTTTATAAAGATCCTGGGTTAGGCCTCAAATAGGCCTCCCCGGTACAATGTGCCTTATTGAGCAGGGTGAGGCCGCCTTTCGCCTCACGAAGAGGCTGGGTCTGTCTGCCCGACCCTGCCGTGCAGAACTAGCATACGGAGTACTCCCCTGTGATACAGGGCAGGTCTGAGTCCTTCACTTTCAGTTCTGTATTTTCCTACCTCGCACCACTGTGGCTCGGGTTGAGCGGAAAGTTCTAGCCTTCA
The DNA here is from genome assembly GCA_033366665.1 of Phoxinus dragarum. Classification (NCBI taxonomy): domain Eukaryota; kingdom Metazoa; phylum Chordata; class Actinopteri; order Cypriniformes; family Leuciscidae; genus Phoxinus; species Phoxinus dragarum. Next base: position 108,444 of record JARPMJ010001574.1, on the reverse strand, counting down.
CTTCTTTTTTGGTCGAAGTACGCTCCCCTGAAGCCAGAGCATTGGCATGAGCTGACGCCCATGCTTACAGTTGGTAGGCCCCTGACTCTGGGGCCTCCATTGAGGCAGAGGGCGTATGTTGTACTCCCCTTGCTCAAAGGGTGCTAGCGCTCTTGCTGAGTACACTGCCATGGGCAATGTGTTTAGGTTCCAGAATGCTGTAGGCGCTGTGTAAACAGCTTATCTGCCAACGAAGGCTGCGCCATTTACCAGGCCTCCCTTACCAGGCCTCCCTGTAGGCAAGCCCAAAGGACAGGCAACTGGACAGCTAGCCTGACCTACTATCAGGGTAGTAGGCCTCACTGGGCCTCCCTGAAGGCATGTTCTCACATAAAGTGATTATCAGGTGGTAGGCCTCTCCGGGCCTCCCTGAATGTGAGCTCCCAAGTATCGTGGCTGTCAGGTAGTAGGCCTCACCAGGCCTCCCTGAAGGTAGTTCCCACATACTGTGGTTATCAGGTTACAGGCCTCACCAGGCCTTCCTGGTCATGAGCTCCCAGATGCTGGGGTTATCAGGTAATAGGCCTCACCAGGCTTCCCTGAAGGTGAGTTCCCACATACGGTGGTTATCAGGTTACAGGCCTCACCAGGCCTTCCTGGTTTTGAGCTCCCACACACTGTGGTCGCTAGGTTACAGGCCTCACCAAACCTTCCTGGTCATGAGAGCTCCCACATACTGTGGTTATCAGGTTACAGGCCTCACCAGGCCTTCCTGGTTTTGAGCTCCCCACACACTGTGGTCGCTAGGTTACAGGCCTCACCAGGCCTTCCTGGTCATGAGAGCTCCCACATACTGTGGTTATCAGGTTACAGGCCTCACCAGGCCTTACTGGTTATGAGCTCCCACATACTATGGTTATCAGGTTACAGGCCTCACCAGGCCTTTCTGGTTATGAGCTCCCACATACTGTGGTTATCAGGTTACAGGCCTCACCAGGCCTTCCTGGTTATAAGCTCCCACATACTGTGGTTATCAGGTTACAGGCCTCACCAGGCCTTCCTGAATATGAGCTCCCACATACTGTGGTTATCAGGTAGTAGGCCTTGCCAGGCCTCCCTGTGAGTGGTTCCCCAACTATGCTGGGTTCTGGAAGCTAGTGGCCGCTTGCTATCAGTTCAGCTGGCCTTATTAGGCCGCTGCTAAAAGCGAGCTCGTGCCCTGGCTCAACTAAAGTGTTCGTCCTCTGCTACTGGTTCCCTTCCGGAACTTCTTACTCTGCCTACAGCCTGCTTTCCTACCAGTCGGTCCATTGCTCCCCTCACTGAGGGTCTCTATGAGTGTTTGGACTCCTGAGTCTGGTCAGACGGTCGTAGGCCTCTCGTGAGGCCTCCCAGTTAGATCAGCCCCTAGGCCTTCACAGGCCTCCTCAGTGTTTCAAACACAAACACTGGGTAGATCCGTGGATCGAGTAGAGAAACTCCCCTCTCTGCAAGGGTTTAAAGCACTATGCTGAGTCATACTCTCCGGGATATCCCGTCTCTGAGATCCGGGCTGAGGTTCACTGCCAGCTTCGCAGTCCCTCGGGTTGGATGCTTTACCTAAGGCAAATGTCCAGAGGCTCTGTCTCCGGACAGACAGGAATTTGGCCAGACTGAAGTGTCCGACGTAGTGACACCAGGTCAGGCCGTCCTGGTGGCATTTCGGGTGGTATATTCCCCCGTATAGTGACTGGCTGGGGTTCCCTCGGGTTCCCTAGCCACATTCCCTAGAAGGGACCCCTTCTAAATTGAAGTTGTGGTCCTAGGCCTTTGAGCAGGCCCAGGTAGGCCTTCGGATTACATATTTGGAGTTCCTCCTGTTAGGCTTATAGCTTGGGCTATGACCGTAGGGAATGCTGTCACTGACAGCCCAGTGTGACCTGAGGGTGAGTGGTTCTTGCATTTCATTTGAATTTTGCTGGTTCTGACAGTTGTCACTGCCTCCTGGCATGCACTCCCCTCAGCATGGCGGAGTGGGTATTTCGTTCCCCAAAGCGTCGATGACGTATTGTTGAGTTCCCTTCAAAAGGGAACGTCTCAGGTTACAACTGTAACCTTTGTTCCCTGAGAACAGGGAACGAGACAATACGTCTCCCTGCCATGCCTCGGGGCCCTGCCTACCAAACAGTCCCTTCAGACGAAGGATGGTTTGTCATGTTTGCAAGGCGCCCTTATATACTTCCAGGTCGCACGTTAATCATTCACGTTAATGATTCACGGGCTGTCGCCGGTCAATGTGATTGCCGTGATTTGATTGTGATTTCAGACACCTGTCACGCCTGAGGCGTTCCCCCCAAAACGTCGATGACGTATTGTCTCGTTCCCTGTTCTCAGGGAACAAAGGTTACAGTTGTAACCTGAGACGTTTTTTCTGTAATCTGGCCAAAATCACATCTTATTAAAGGCAAAGTGCTACACATGGGCTAATTAAGACAGTACTTGCTTTGACTAATGCTAGACTAATGCTGAGTTCACACTGCATGATTTTCAAATTAGTCGGGTCACTGCTCTTTTCACACTGCACAACAACTATCTGGGGTAACATTCAGTTGCTGCTGTGTGCACACTACACAATGGATCGTCCTCAGGAGGTTTCACACTTCATGACTTAACAAAAGAATGAATCGGCATTGTAGTGGCAGTTTTAATCTTTTATTTCTTATTTTGTTTCTCAATGATTTAACATATGAATGACGTGTTCTGTATTTGGAATTCTCCTGTTGTAACGTCGATACAGCTGTGTGGGTGTGACACTGAGACCCCAGGCTAGGGAGGGGTAAGGCGACCATAGGGGGTCCTGAGTTCCTGCCCCCTGGAGTGGGTGTTTTAAAGAATGCTTTGATGAGAACATTATAAGACTCCAGAAAGAACACCTATCTTGGTCTCACTCTGCCTGCAGACTGTCTGTGAAGGCTGGGGTTTCTCACCCCAGCCTGCAGCTGGCCTGTGTGGCTAGACTGGGAACTATTCTGCAGAATAAATGTATATTTTCTTTTAAATACAATTTGAATATTGACGTCTCTTTGCCTGGAATGCTGCGTTTGTTAAATATTGTTTTGCCACAACAGCGACAACTTCTGTCTGGTCTGGAAACTACGTTTCACGTAGAGATAAGGAAATAATGCAAGATCACGCGTGTGTGAGACCGGAGTTTTCGCGCGAGACTGAAATTGTTACTAAAAATTATAGTCTGCAAGAAGATTGAGATCCAAATTGTCTGTGTGCTGATTTGCAGCAAAAAGAAGGGGAAAAAATAATTATGCTGGAGGAAATGGTCGGGGAGACGAGGGGAGCAAGGATTTTGTCTTCTGCAAAGAGAGTTGGGGGTAAATAAATAATTTTGCAACGTGCTATTGCTGCTGGTCAAGCAAATGTTTGTGCTTTGTTTCTGTTTGATATAATTTTAAATACATCTATTAAATTACTGATATTCTGGTTTGTAACTCCTCCCTGAACATCCCGTTGTCCTGTATCTTGCTGTCACAGTGTCTGGTTTTTGTTCCCCGGATAGCCACTAGAGGTACTCTTCCCCCACGGTGTCATTCACTACATTTCCCATCATCCTGTTATCATTGATTCATTGCATGCAGCTGTTTCCCCTCACCTTGTTAGTGTCTGTGTGTATATATACCCTGTCTGTGTCAGTGTTTTTCATGGAGTCCTTGTATTTGTCACATCACTTCTGGATGTCTGTTTTCGCTTGTTCTTGTTTGTTTCTTGTTTTGGATTGCCTTACTTGGATATAAAGCCTGGACAGCACTCCAAATACACATAATCTTTACTCTGTTTATGATGTAAGTGTAAACTCTTGAATGGCAAACAAGCTGAGACGGTCCCAACTGCACGAGGCGCTTCATTCATGATAGAGGCAGGACGGAGTTATGAGGTTTTGACAACAGTTTGAGGATCCAATGGAGTTGGATGCAAAATCCACAGACAGATGTAAAAGGTGACAAATAATAGACAAAACATGTAGGCCTAGATACGAGGTTTCTACCCGATAGCGACGATATATAAAGCTGTTTATCTAGTGCAGTAACAATCCACCCCTTGACCCTCAACCCTCGATTTAGACAGTTTCTTCTCATATTTACTCTTCAGGAAGCTCCATATACCACAATTCAACACGATTGTGACATCACAGCAGATCGCACTTAAGCTATTCATTATTTTTTTTATTTAACCGCATATATAACAACAATGATAATTATGTTTGAATAATTATTCTTATAAAATGAGAATAGGTAAGTCTATACCACAACTAGAGTAACAGAGTCACAGTATTGTTGCAGTCAGATATTTTTTCTCCAGCTAATGAAAGACAAAAACATAGACAGCCAATCAGAAGCACCCTGGCTTTAAAGCATTCAAAGTAAGAGAAAACGCACACACAATAAACAGAACTTTGTTGTTTGTTGGTGTGGACGATAATATATTATAATTATTTTTGTAGTATAGGCCTACAAAATAGGCCTTAAATTGCAACAAATGAAGAAGAAAGAGTTATGGCTCGCTGATGATTATCGTCTGTATGGTGACTCTTGAAATCAGTGCTCAACTAACTCCCAGATGAACTTTTTGGCAGTTTATTACTTTACATTTTTGTCACTCTCCCTCTCTGTTTTTCAGGTATACACAGTTTCTTAGAGATTTCCTGGAGTCTGCAGAGCAGAATTACTTTGTTGGATTTCGTGTGCATTATTACGTGTTCACTGATCAACCAGAACAGGTTCCTGCAGTGAAACTGAGTGAAGAACATCATCTGACGGTGTTGACAGTCCCTAGTTCTAACAGATGGCAGGAGATCACTTTGAGCAGGATGGCAAGACTGGAGGAACTGATTGAAAGTCGACTGGTCAATGAAGGCCGACTATGTTTTCAGCCTTGATGTGGATGCAAAGTTCTATGGTCGCTGGGGGGTGGAGACTTTGGGTCGTCTGGTAGGTGCGATACATCCTGGTTATTATCAAACACCTCGTGAACAATACCCATATGAGCGCAGACCAGAGTCTCAAGCTTTTATTCCTTCTGCTGATGGTGATTATTATTATGGTGGGGCTGTGATCGGTGGCTTAGTGAAAGACGTACATGAGGTTGCTAAAACCTGCCGGGAGCAGCTGGACATTGATGCATCTAAATCCATCGAGGCAGCATGGCAGGAGGAGTCTCATTTGAACAAGTACTTCCTTTATAACAAACCCAGCAAGTTGCTCTCACCTGAATATCTGTGGCAGGACCTTAAACCTCACACAAATGAGGTCAAAATCATTCGCTATTCTCAAGTTATTAAAAACTACGCTGCTGTTCGACCAAACCCATAGCAGCTGTTAACCGAAACGTGCAAAAAACAAAACCTACCAAATATTTTTTCAATCAGCTACACAACTTTTGTGCTGACTGATGGATGAAATGTATATTATCAGACTTATTTTTTTCATTTACTAAAGTGTCATAAAGAGCAGCCTACTAATCTCAAATGCTGGTTAAAACTTAGTTAAACTCAGTTAAAACTCAGCGCTCACCCTGTGGTCTGTGTGGGTCCTAACACCCCAGTGTAGTGACGGGGACACTACACTGCCAAAGAGTGCCGTCCTTCAGATGAGACGTTAAACCGAGGTCCTGACTCTCTGTGGTCATTAAAAATCCCAGGATGTCCTTCGAAAAAGAGTAGGGTTGTAACCCCGGCATCCTGGCCAAAATATGCCCAGTGGCCTCTGTCCATCATGGCCTCCTAATCATCCCTATAAACTGATTGGCTTCATCACTGTCTCCTCTCCACCAGTAAGCTGGTGTTTGGTGGGCGTTCTGGCGCAATATGGCATGCCGTCGCATCATCCAAGTGGATGCTGCACATTGGTGGTGGTTGAGGAGATTCTCCCCCTTCTATGTAAAGCGCTTTGAGGTCTCAGAAAAAGCGCTATATAAAAGTAACGAATTATTAGTTATCAGCACTTGCATAGGTGAAGGGGGAGGCAAAGAAAGGCAGTTTGTATCTAAAAGATTTGCGTGGTTTTCTATTTATAAAAAAAACAAATGCTGAAATATTATCTAACATTGGAAGTTATGTCATTCTTATTGTAAATAACAAATTACAAATATTTGTACTTTGCAGGAGATTGCTTCACATTTATTTTCATTTTTATCCCTCTGGGTTTGGGTTTCATCATACACTATGTCAGTATGGTCATATGTGTTCTGTCTCTGACGTATGTGGAAGGAATGTAACTGTTATTAAAGAGATCAAAGTTTACATAAAAAATAAATTAAATTCTGTCATTATTTTCTTCACTCCATGTTCCAAACCAAAGTCCCTGTGAAGCAGTGTCAGTGAGAGGAAAGTGTCTTCACCTTCTGTTTTTGCTGGAGAAAAACAATAGTGTGATGAGGGGTAAACACAGCGAAAACTTTACAATGGATAGAAAAATGCCTTGTATCGCTCCTGCATCACATCATGTAAACAGCATTTATGACAAAGAACTGCAGATGCTTATATCATGACAGTCTATCCATAAACACACACCTCTGCTTCTGACGCCGATGCTGTGCCGCTGGACTGAAGAACACAGATTATGGCAAGCCGTTTTAACATTTAATCCTTAAAACCTACTAGTATCTATTTTAATTCTACTAGTACTTATTTTTTTAGATACTAGTATTTATTCCATTAAGGACTAGTAGCCTACTTATTCATTAGCTACTAGTGCTTATCGTATTCTAGGTACTAGTGTCTATTCTTTAGATACTAGTGCTTATTCTTTAGGTTCCTATAGTACCTTTTTAAAGATACGATTACTTATTCACTAGAGACTAGTTCTTATTTATTAGATACTAGTACTTACTCCAATAGTGTCTAGTATATAATTATACCTAACTTGTTAAAGTCGCCATGAAATCAAAATGTACAATTCTTATTTTTTTATGTAATATTGTAGTGTTTATTATAAATGATTTTATCTGTGCGCTTCATTATTTTTTTCTAATTCGTGTTCCCTCATAATCTTTTATCAAAAACATTAACCTTCCCTCCCCCCTCGAAACGACTTCTCTTCCTGTCATGTGCTATGGCACGCGGGGCGTGGCTATCGTTTCTGCCCCTCCTCTCCAGAAACCTGTCAGTGTCAGTGAGTGAATCGGTAATATGGTTGTTTGGTGCATTTTTGGATGCGCTCCTCCGCAAGTCCTTTTCCCTATCCCCAAATAACCCAGCCTGCGTGCTCGCTGACTCGAATTTCTACATTTCGAGGAAGGAGGAATAACGGCGAATTCGCGTCTATGTGCAAGACATTTTGCTGAAGTATGTTTCAAGAACTTGAGACGGTATGAAATGGGTTTAGTTCAAGTGCTACATTTGACAGACACGGCTGTCCCATCTGTGTACACAGTTAGGACGTCAACGAATGTAAAGGTTAGTAAAGCGAATTAACTTGCTAACTCGAAAGAATCGTGTAAGTTCACGTATTTAGATGGATGTTCTGAAATTGAAGTTGTTTAATTTGTCCAATAGCAACTTACCGTATTTTCCGGACTATAAGTCGCTCCTGAGTACAAGTCGCATCAGTCCAAAAATGCGCCATGACGAGGAAAAAAACATATATAAGTCGCACTGGACTATAAGTCGCATTTATTTAGAAATTTATTTAACAAAATCCAAGACCAAGAACATACATTTAATCTGGAAAGTTATTCAGCTACTGGTACACAATAGCACACAGAACAACAGGCTGAATATGTGTCCAGTATGTTAACGTAACACATTAACAGTTAGCTACACAATAACATAAAGAACATACCGTACCTGGGAGGCTGAATAGGCTAAATTAACATAACAAGCCAGCGAGTCCAACAGTTACCGGTAACAAGTACACCAAACTCCCACGATCTCATTCCACATCACTGAATCCGTTGAATTCTTCATCCTCTGTGTCGCTTCTGAACAACTCCGCTAACTCCGGAGGAAGATGAAGCGCCGCCTCCTCTTCTGCTGGGCTGTCGTCAGACTCGGCATCAGTTCCAGTTATTCCGGCCTTTCTGAATCCCGACAGGATGGTTTCGGTTGTCACTGAAGTCCATGCTGTGTCGATACATCCAAGGACTTGCTGGAAAGTTGCATGGCGCATTCTCCTGGTTGCCGTAAAGCTGTGCTCTCCATCCACCATCCACTCCTCCCACATGCGACGCAAGACTGCCTTAAAGCTCGGTTCACCGAGATGTCGAGTGGCTGGAGTACTTTGGTTAAGCCTCCAGGGATAATGACAGGTATGGAGTTGCAAGATTTTATTTTATCTTTGAATTGTGGCGTTATGTGCGCTCGCATACTGTCCATCACAAGCAGGACTTTGCGTGTTTTAAAGAAGCCATCAGGACGCTTAGTGTAGCACTTTGTAAGCCAAATGTTCATAATTTCTTCATCTCCACAACATGCCAGTACACTGTGAAGTGTGATTTCTCATGACCAGTTGTCACTATATTAACACTTTTCTGCCCTTTCTCTGCAACACTTCAAACGTGAGGGGGACCTCGTCCATGTTGATAATATGATCCGGTGACACGTTGTGTTCAGTTACCTGCTTTTCAACGAACTCGCGGAAACTGTCGACCTTAGCTTGGAAGTCTGCTGGCAGTTTCTGACACAACGTTGTCCGTGCTCTGATAGAGAGGCGGTTATGTTGCATGAAGCGGTAACACCAAGAAGGCCCGCCTGCAAATTAATTTATATTCATCTCCTTGGCAACTACCATGGCGTGAAAACGTAACTGCACCGTTGACAATCCTCTCCCGGCAGCGCGTTGTTCAAGCACCCATCTGTGGACTCGTTCCTCAAGCTCTGCCCATCTTGCTTTCAGCCCGCGATTAGCTTTCTTTGTTTTCTTCATTAGAGTTAGATAACCTCTGCTTTTCGCCAGTCCCTCACAAGTTTCTCACTCACTCCAAATTTTCTTTCTGCTGCTCGATTACCGTTTCCGGCTGCATATTGTACTACCTGCAGTTTGTAATCTGCAGAATAGGATTTTTCTTTTTGGGGGAATTTTGTTTGCGTTTAGTCTTTCTCAGTTGTTTAAGTTAATATTTCAGTTAACAGTTTTTCAGTTGTTTTCAGTTAATTTTTTCAGGGGAAGGCTACAGAGCAGCATAGATCGCCCTCGGAGTAAAGGCAAAGTTATATTCTACTAATTGTGTATTTTTGAAATTAGGAGTAAATGGTTATCGACGTGCATTTCATTTTGAATTTGGTTTGATTTATTTTTGGTTTGGTTTGATTTGATTTATTTTTCTTTGTGTTGAAATGTCAGCGGTCCAGGTAGAACCGTTGTGCCCATCTGTGTCCTGCTCTACTGAGGATCTTGGCGCCTTCATCGACCCTCTTTTTATAACGTCTACACTTATCAAAAGGCCACGGATGGAGAATAGCGCCGATGAGATCAAAAACACCTCGTCGGGTACAATAAAGGACTCAACTAAGTTTGATTCCACATACGAGCCTGATATCACTCAAGAGGACAGTCAACGTAAGTCTATCTTGGTGTTATGCTGTGTGTGTGACTTCATTTAGTTTAGTACTAATGGTGTATGTGTCCTGCTTTCTGTACAGGGCTTGCAACCCCTCTACAGTGCATCAAAATACATAGTGTACGAGGACAACTTGCTGCACCTATTTAGAAAGTGTCCGACCTGTATGCACACCTGCACTGTCAACAAATTTGTGATTGGAACCTTTGTGTCAATCACACAGGTGATCACAACACAACTTAACACACTACACACACACACACACACACACATTCAGTATATAAATTACCATTTGTAATATTATTGCACAGATATGTTCTCACTGTCTCCACAAAACCCAGTGGAACAGCCAGCCGTACATCAAGAATATCCCAGCTGGCAATCTGCACTTGTCAGCAGCAGTAGCTTTCACTGGGTCATCATACATACAAGTTCAAAAGGTTTGTGTTTAATCTTGCTATGTATAAATCTAATGGGTTATATGCTACTTGTGCAGTCATTAATGTTGTTGTTGTTGTTGATTTTAAGGTTCTCTCAGCTCTGCGACTTGAATGTATGTGTCCCAGGACGTTTTTTTTAACCATCAAACTTTCCTCTTGGAGGTCTGAGAAAAAATCACTTGTGGAACATGCAAAGCTGTCTGGAAAGGCCATAGTTCTGGGTGGTGATATGAGAGCTGATTCACCAGGTTTGATATTTTTGTTGACATTTTAGCATTTAACTGTTCAAACATGAAGCAACTATAATCAGACCCTTATATGACAAATTACAAAATAAGATTTTAGATCAAAAGGCTGCTGGTGATATCTAAATAAGATTTTAGATCAAAAGGCTGCTGGTGATATCTAGTCACTTATTTAACTTTTTTAACTTGTAATATAAACACAACACAACTTATTTAAATTTTCGTTCTATGCTAAAGGACACTGTGCAAAGTACGGTAGCTACACAATGATGAGCTTGGATGACAACAGGGTGGAGGACATTCAGTTGGTGCAGGTAAATAAAACATCCCCTAATTTGTTTATTTTCCCCTTCCACTCTTTAGTGATTTAATGTGTTAAGCGCAACGGAGCAACTTTCTAAAGTACTGGAAAAGAGAGAGTTAAAAGTTTCTGTTGCAATATCAAGTTCTTCTAAGCTATCTGGGATGTTGAGATGATGAAACTGATCATTAAGATTATTAAAAGCAATCTTTAGTGACAGAAGTGATAGGTCTAACATATTTGTAACACGGAGTCGGCTTTGTACCCTTGGTTAAATTAAGTTTACACAAGACTAGATAATGATCTGAGATGTCATCGCTCTGCTGCAGAATTTTAACAGCATCAATATTTATTCCATGTGATAATATTAGATCTAGAGTATGATTACGACAATGAGTAGTATGGAAGTAAAATAATGCCAAATGTTTTTTGAAACAAAAAGCCTGTTGAATTGCACTACTTGAAAAAAAAATGCATTGCATTTACCATTCTTGCATTTTAATGAATTGTATTTTTAGGACTTGCATTTTTTATTGGCTCAAATTCGACATGGTTGAATATTTAAGCTGTGAATATTTCAATTCGAAACATTTCAAACACATTTTCATTATTAAAAATTCAATAATCCATATTCACCTTTCCTTTCACTTCCAAAATATTCAAACTGTTTAAAAATACAACCTATAATATTCAACAGGCAATTTTCGGGCCATTTTATTTCGCTTTACAAATTCGCTTCCACAAATTCAGTGGTTCAAATTCGACAGTAAATTCAACATTGAAATCCAGGAACTGCAGGAAAAGCAGTAGATTACCGAGCTTAATCTCCATCTGCTGTTAGTTGACCTCACCAGCAGGGGGTGCAAGCGTGTGTTGTTGACGAAGGCCGAGCAACAGTTAGAGCAAGCCATTCATTCATTCATTCATAAAAACACATTTATAGAAATGTAAGTGTATTTGTGATTATTATGAGGGCTGTTTTTATGTTTAATTCAGTGTCTTCACGGTCCCTGTGTAGCCTACATGCAACTTTCTCTACCGTGAACGAGATTATAATGTTATTCCCCGATGTGGATGTACAGAACAAATGTTAGGCCTACATTTGAGGTAGACATATCTCTTGGTTGTTTAGTTGCCTTAACTTTATATCACGATGATGTGCTGCAGTAGGCTACTAGGCTTTCCCTCAATACTTAAGGATTGCTGGACATATTAAACGCGTAACGTAGCTTAACTAATACAGTGATATAAAAGACCAAACTCGCACCTTATTGAGAAGGCTGTAGGCTACTATATGGTTACAGGTAAGCAGATAATAATAATAATAATACATTCAATTTGTATAGCCCTTTTCTCAGACTCAAAGTCGCTTTACAGGGCAGGTGAATAAACAAGACAGGATACACACAAAAAAAAAAATAGAAATGGGAGGGGCGTGGGGCTACGGATAGGCAGAGGTGAAGAGATGGTTCTTGAGGCGGGACTGGAAGATGGTGAGGGACTCAGAGGTGCGGATCTCATGGGGGAGGGAGTCCCAGAGTCTGGGAGCTGCCCTGGAAAAGGCTCTGTCCCCAAAACTGTGGAGCTGGGATTTGTGGATGCAGAGGAGACCGGCTGAGGTGGATCTGAGGGACCATGAAGGTTGGTCGGGGAAGAGGAGATCAGTGAGGTATGAGGGGGCCAGGTGGTGGATGGCTTTGTAGGTAAAGACCAGGATTTTGTATGTGATCCGGTGGGAAATGGGAAGCCAGTGTAGTTATTTTAAGACTGGAGTGATGTGGTGCCAAGGAGGTGTGAGTGAGGGTCTGGTTTTGGCGACGTTGCGGAGGTGAAGGAAGGAGGTTTTAATGACATGACGGATGTGGGGCTCAAGGGAGAGGGTTAAATCAAAAATCATGCCGAGGTTCCGGGCCTGGGGAGATGGGGAGACAATGGTGCCGTCGATGGTAAGAGTGGGGTTATTGGTATTGCTGAGTGTGGATTTGGAGCCTATGAGGAGGAATTCTGTTTTGTTGCTGTTGAGTTTGAGGAAGTTGTGCTGCATCCAGGTTTTAATAGCTGACAGACAGGAGTTGATGTGGGAGAGGGGAGGATTGTGGGGGGATTTGGTGCTGAGGTAGATCTGTGTGTCATCGGCATAACAGTGGAAGTTCAGGTTGAAGTGGCGGAGTATCTGACCAAGGGGGAGGATGTAGATGATGAAGAGGAGGGGCCAAGTACGGAGCCTTGGGGAACGCCTTGGGTGACTGTGGCTGTGGCAGAGTTGTGGTTATGAAGAGAGATGAAGTGGGATCTGTTGGAAAGGTAGGAACGGAGCCAGCTGAGTGCAGTACCTTCGATACCAAGGTCTTTGAGTCTGGTGAGCAGGATGTTATGGCTCACGGTATCGAAGGCTGCACTCAGGTCGAGAAGAATACGGATATTAAGGGAACCGGTGTCAGTGGAGGTGAGGAGGTCATTGAGGACTTTGAGGAGAGAGGTTTATGTGCTGTGGAGGGGGCGAAAACCAGATTGGAGGGGTTCAAATTGGTTATTGGCATGAAGATGGGTTTGTAATACGTTCCAGGGATCTCTGGGATCTCAGTTTTCTTCATTTTCAATAATGTCGCCTTCCACACTGTGCTAACGGTATCGCCATCAAGCCGCAATTATTTGCCCCGAATGAATGCCGCTGAATTTGTCGAGTCGTCTTGTAGTGGTGCGTCAAGTTCAACGTATATTCCATCCAATTGAATTCGGTATTGATGACGCAAAAAATAATAACGGGAACTCCACTGAAATTATTTGAAACTAAAGTAACGAGCCAATTTTGTAAAATGTAAGGAGTAGAAAGTACTGATATTCGTGTTAAAAATGTAAGGAGTAAAGTAAAAAGTAGGCACAAAAGTAAATAGTAGCCTAGGGCTAGCCTAAAGTAAAAATATCTGAAAAATCTACTTGAGTACAGTAACAAAGTATTTGTACTTTGTTCCCATCTCTGTCTCCATGTGATGGGATTTATCTGACCTCAGTGACGTGAGACAGCTAGTAGTACTCAATAGATTCAAATCGCTGTTATTTAGTGTGTAAGCCGGCTATTCGGCCCAACTTCCAGGTTTCTCGAACAGCCGGTAAAGGACGCGCGTGTTCAAGTCTTTCCAGCGTCTCAAAGGAATTTTGGTTAAATAAGACACATGTTCTCATATGCAATTATCTCGTTTTAATCTGACTCCATGAATTAAAAAAGGTTCAATGTGCAATAAGGTTATGTTTACACTTAAAATAGTTACAACATGATGTAATGATAATTTAAACCATTTGTACCCAGCATAAATGTAAAATGTTACCAGAGAGACAGAGACAGAGAGAGAGAGACAAAGGCTCAATTCAGCATCCAAAGCAAAGAGAGAGAAGAACATTTGCAATCTTGTTTTGTCATCTCTCCAGACCATGTGACCAACACCCAGGTGAGACATTTAAACTGACCAATCAGATGATCACCATTTCCCCCATTGTCCAAAAGCTTTGGCCTAATAGGCCCACATCAGTCTTAGCATTGCTGTACTGGAAATGTCTGAGAGAAAAGTAAGTGTCTTTGTTGCGTTGAAATAATCTTGGATTATTTCCAACCTTACAGTCCGCCGTTTGGCACCATTGGCAATACACATGGGATTAAAGGGTGGCACAATCCATAGAGAAATGCTTTCTGTTGTGTGCAGTTGCATCTTCAGACTTTTCGTCCAGGCTTTGTAGCAATAACAGTTTGTCAAGTGTTCAGTCTTTATTCACCATCCAGTCCTGCATGAGGAGACTCCATCAAATGGTCTATCACCGTTCATAGATGTGAAATTCTTCCATCACACACTTCTCAAGAACAGGCACTGAATCTGGGAGCAAACGAGTGGGACAGCAATCTGGCAGCGGTCTCTTTCTGAACCAGGACACAGGACATGAACTTCAGTAGCAGTGATCCTGTGATTTAAAAGAGCATCCAACATAAACAGCAAAAGTAGACACATGGCATTTGTCATTGGTCAAAGGGTTGATATGGTCAGATTCAAATTTGTCTCTGGCAAAAGGCCCTTAAATTGATGTATTTAGGAACATGGTCAGGGGAGGACAAAAGAAGATCAACAAGTTCTTACATTGTTTCTGGAAACACTCAAATTAATTTCATCACAACAAAACAACAAATGCTGGTTTATAACCTCAATTCATGTAGAGTATCTGTAAAATATCTAGTGTAACCCAAACGCAGAGATTCAATTTAATCAATGTCCAAAAACATTGTTGTAGGTCAAATGGTCAAAATACAAATATGCAGGGTATATGCAACAATTCATGTAATATCAATAATAATATTCAATCAAAATCATGAAGAAATACATATATAATAGTCATTGTTTGTTCAGTAATCTTCCAATGCAAGCCACCTATGCAGATTTAAGAAGTGACTTTGGCATGATATACGAATGGAGATCGTTAATTCCTTGTAATAGTGTTTGTGTGTGTGTGTGTGTGTGTGTGTGTGTTTAGTCATTCAACAGTTTGGTGTTTGTGTGTGTGTTTTGGGGTGTGTGTGTGTGTGTTGGGGTGTGTGTGTGTGTGTTGCTGGCTAAGTCACAGTCGATGACAGCATTGAATTGTAATTTTTTGCAATTGATTGAAGCGTTCACACTTCAGATCTAGTTTGTTTTTTATAATGTGTCTGTTATTAGAGGCATTGTTGAGAAATCATGGGCCCTATGATTTTCCAACCACACCAATAACAATCAGCTAAACATTTTTTTATTTTAATAGCAGGTCTGCTTTTTAATTTGACTTGATTTGTGACTGTAGCCATTCAGTTGTCCATGTGTGTTGCATTAGTTGGCAGTTTGTTGTGAATAGCGTATGCTATTCTCTGTGTCTCTGTTAGACCATGATCATGAGATCACCTCCACCCTGTGTGTGTGAAGCTATCTGGATCTGTTAGTGTGAAGATGACACATCTTCGTCTGATGTGCAGTGTTCAGCCTGGATAGACTATCTATATGGTTGTGAGTGTGAATGGCCTCTTGAAGTGTCTTTTCACCCATCTCCTGAGGTTATGTTCTAACAATTCCGCTGTCCTGGCCTTGATTTAGGTGGGGTCCGGCCCATCCTGGTGTCCATCCTTCGAGGAATTTGCAGAAGTAAACCTGAGACATAAAACAGAGGAGAGCGAACCACAGACATATAATTCCAATATTTCAAAAACATTAAATTCAGACGTGTGGAATTCTTTTACTTGTTCCATTATCATGTCAATTGCAATTTTAATTCCAGATGTCACATGAAACCGAGTTTCATTGACCACGTCTGAATTGTTGCTGTTGTCTCAGTGTGTTGTGACACCTGAAGCTGCTTTTCCAGTTCAGCCTTCAGTCCGCTGCATGTGCAATGCGTTCACACATTTTAGTTAATGCAGTTTTTTTTTACCTGCAAAAAACTGTGGTAATTCTGTCTGATGTTTAGCATTTCACACCCTCCTCATAAATTTACTTCTCTGATAAATTAGATTTTAGTTGTTGCACAATTTTGTTTGCTATTACCTGTGCCACACAATTCTAGCCGTGTACCCGCCCCTTTTTGGCACTGGGTAGCACACAAATGAAATTCTGTTTCAGAAATTCAATTTTAGTGACGAAAGTCACCCTTCTCCAATTATTATCCTGCTAGGCGAGTGTAATATAATGTTTATTATAATTCCAGTTATAATATAATTATATTCTTTAACAATACAAGTCAAATTCTATTGTTTTCAGTCACTGAAGAGTCTCTGGAACAACTTAATGCAAAGTATTCGTTTTTTCAAAAGGCGCCTTTCTCTGTTCGTTCTCGTGTCAATACATTTGATTATGAAAAGATCTTTGGTTCAGGCGGGCTGACAAAATATATACGTTCACCGTTTCTCTTTTTATATTTCAAATGCCTATTCTTTCATTTTTAGTCTCTTTGAGGACTACGTGAAGGCAAAATTACCATTTTAATGTTTAATTATTCTCTTTTGACTCTTTAATAATATTTTACCCGCTTAGACCAGGACACTATGCCGCTTCGAGTTCCTTACCCAGTAGGTCTCCGGCACAAGTGGTCAGTCCTGAAGATCAAAAAGCTGAGGCAATGGCTACATATCTAGGATTTTGCCTTAATCCCTACACGCAACAATCAAAGATACATTCAGTAGCCCTCTCTTGTGTCCCTCGTGGAACTTAACTTAACCGTTTTACTTCAGTAGGTTTTGGCCACCATTAAAGACGCCAGTAGATTAACTTTACTTCTCTTTAATGGCTTTGGATTGGCCAAGCCCGTGATCTTTCACGTGCACTTACATAAAGTAACATTAAATTAGAACAGAGGTCGTCAGAAGCGTCCATGCTAGATTAATCGACCAGCCTCTAGCTGGTCCTAGACGGACTCACTCATCCTCTCACACAAGCAGCCAGCGAGCTTCTGATACACTGCAAAAAATGCTTTTCTTACTTAGTATTTTTGTTTTGTTTCCAGTCCAAATATCTAAAAATTATTAAATCAAGAAGCATTTACTAGAGAAGTAAAATGACATAAGAAATTCTATTTTGTTTTAAGATAAAAAGAAAGTAATTTAAGTAATTTTTGCTTAAAACAAGCAAAATTATCTGCCAATGGGGTAAGCAAAAAAATCTGAATGGAAAACAAGAAAAAAAATCTTACTTCAAATGGAAACCAAGAATTTTTTGCTTACCCCATTGGCAGATAATTTTGCTCGTTTTAAGCAAAAATTACTTAAATTACTTTCTTTTTATCTTAAAACAAAATAGAATTTCTTATGTCATTTTACTTCTCTAGTAAACGCTTCTTGGTTTAAGAATTTTTAGATATTTGGACTGGAAACAAAACAATACTAATTAAGAAAGTATTTTTTGCAGTGTATCAGTGTTTTAGCCGTCGCTAATCTCTGACTCGACATTGTGGTAACATACGAATCCGTTAATCTATTTGGGAAAAACAATCTCGGAGTCATTTATAATTAATTCAAACGTAACAATGCATAAATTTTGTTCAAGATTCAGAGTTACTGAACCCTAATGAGCAACGTTCTCTGGAACTTTGAATATGAGTGTTTTGTTGTTTCAGGATTTTCAAATTCATTGTGTAACAAATTAGAAAATTAACAATTATTTCATGCTTTTTAATCTCATCTGTGTTAAAGTTCAAGCTTTCAAATGTAATATAGAGTTTCAAGATTAGTTTAGATTAAGTATAGGCTATTAATGTTTTCAATGTGACTTTGGGCCTACCGTGGCACAAAGGGTTAAGCGTTTGGAAGCAGCATGGACAATAGCATTTAGCTTAGCCTAGATCTGATTTCTAGCCTGTGTAAATCATATCATCCTGTTTTTCCAAACTTTCTTTGCTTTTCATAAACAATTAATCGACCTGCCTTTTTATTTATAAAATCACGCGTTTTTCGATCGTTTACAAACTTAGATTTTTATTCCTGTTGTTTGCTCATTCATTCTCTTTGTGTTGCTGGTTTGTTTAACAATGGCAAAAAACATGTGGCTGATTTTAAAACTTATAGGCTTTATTTTTTCGGTTCTTCATCGAGTTATTCATTATTTGGAAGATGTTATTCCAATTTTAGGTTTCGTTTCTTGTTGCTTAGGCAAACAAGGAGATCTTTCAAATCTATACAAATGTTGTCATTCTTCATCTGCGCTGCCGCTGCTAATCTAACCACGTCCTCACACGTGTTTCTAGACAAAGAGCCTTCCGACCCGTAATAATGCAAACATTTTCTCAACACTTCTAAATAGGGCAGAAAAAGTTGACTTACCACAGCGGCGGAAGAAAGAAGATGTTCAAACCTCTGTGTTGATTTTAGATTCCATTTTGCTGGAAAGATATTTTTCGCGGCTCGCGTTGTGCTTTGCGATCACGTCTCCGGGGCTCACCAATTTGTAAGCCGGCTATTCGGCCCAACTTCCGGTTTCTCGAACAGCCGGTAAAGGACGCGCGTGTTCAAGTCTTTCCAGCGTCTCAAAGGAATTTTGGTTAAATAAGACACATGTTCTCATATGCAATTATCTCGTTTTAATCTGACTCCATGAATTAAAAAATGTTCAATGTGCAATAAGGTTATGTTTACACTTAAAATAGTTACAACATGATGTAATGATAATTTAAACCATTTGTACCCAGCATAAATGTAAAATGTTACGAGAGAGAGAGAGAAATAGAGAGACACAGGCAGAGCCTCTGTCTCAGTTCAGCATCCAAAGCAAAGAGAGAGAACATTTGCAATCTTGTTTTGTCATCTCTCCAGACCATGTGACCAACACCCAGGTGAGACATTCAAACTGACCAATCAGATGATCACCATTTCCCCCATTGTCCAAAAGCTTTGGCCTAATAGGCCCACATCAGTCTTAGCATTGCTGTACTGGAAATGTCTGAGAGAAAAGTAAGTGTCTTTGTTGCGTTGAAATAATCTTGGATTATTTCCAACCTTACAAGTGTATTACGTGCTGCTCTCAGGACAGTAGTACTCAATAGATTCAAATCACTGTTATTTTAGTTTATTACGCGCTGCTCTCAGGGCAGTAAAATGTAATAAAATGTTATTTTAGATGTGTAACTGAAAATAGGTTTCTCTTGCAACTGCAAGTATTTCAGTGGGGAAAAGTGTTCTTTATTTTTCAAGGAGGGAGAGTTGCGGTCACTGCAGGTCCAGGATGAGTCATTTGGAGATGGACAATACTGTACTCGACATAGCTCAAATACGTCAAGTCAGTTGCACTGTGGGGAAGAAACGGTTCAATCAAATAAAGGATCACAGACTGTGCGTAAACGTCATCGACTATACTACTGTGAGGGGCAGAAAATCTGTTGTGACACTTTTATGTATATGCATGCTGTGATCATGGATTGCCTAGCTGCATTGGTCCAGAATTATTTGCAGAATTATGTGACCCCTAGGATGCATGGAAATGTCCTATTATCAATGTAAAGCTGCTTTGAAACAATCTATGTTGTTAAAAGCGCTATATAAATGAAGGTGACTTGACTTGACTTTTTAATGCCAAAATTAAATAGGCCTACTTTTGTGAAAAGAATCCATGAGATTATCAAATATTTTGCATCTAGATAATTTTAGAACGTGTAAAAACTGACTGACCTTTTACCAAAAATGATTTACTCATACTCGCCCTCATGTTATTCCAAACCTGTATAAGTTTCTTTCTTCTGTTTAACACAAAATAAGATATTTTGAGAAATGTTGATAACCAGATATTTTTTTCCTACTATGGAAGTCAATGGGTGCCATCAACTGTCTGGTTACCAACATTCTTTAAAATATCTTATCTAAGTAAATATAAAGATAAATATCTAAGATATTAAATAGATAAATATCAATTTCACAAGTTCACACTTACAAATAAGTAAGATAGAATAAATGGTATGCATATTTGGCGTGCTGTCCGGGGAGAGGGCTCTGAGCTCAGATTTTGGGCCCGAACCCAATATACCCAATAATAGAACTCCCCCGTAGTGCTGGTTAGGAAGTAACCAGGCACGTGTGAGGAGAAGGGGTGGTGGAAAGATGCTGAAAAACTGTCGAGGAACATTGGTGGGTCAAATGAGTATATATAGTCTTCACTAATGCTGATTGGATAGACATGTTGATTACTGATTGTTGACAGCTGGTTGGAATGGTGTGATATAATTGGATCAATTATTTGAACGTGCTCCTCCCGAACTTTGTTAATAAAACATAATTTTGTGTTCAGCAGAAGAAAGAAACTCATATAGGTTTGGAACAAGATGAGGGTGAGTAAATGACTGAATTGTAATTTTTGGGGAACTATCCCTTGAAAAAAAAAAATGATGTTACACAGTAAGAAAATTAGATATTATACCAAAATGTTAAGTTAATTAATTGATTTATTATTGAATTTTTTTCCACTGATATTTCATTTTGCTAACAAAGTTAAACAAATCATTCCACTGAATTGAATTGGTAATTGTTGCTGGTCAAAAGTTAAGCTGATGACGATATTTTCTTCTAGATCTGCTGGACAGCAGAAACAAACATTATTGCATTATTTTCCTCCCATCACTGTAAAACTGCTTTAAAACAATCTGTATTGTAAAAAGAGCTATATAAATAAAATAAGCAATATTGCTGTTTTGAATAATTTCGCCTGGTGGAAGCATACAGTACAAATCAGACAGTATAGGCAATGATTAAACCTTGTGGAAATCCATTTGTCATGGCAGTCCAGTGGGAATTATAATTGCTTCTGCAATTTTTCCATTGTCATTGAGTACATGGTTGCAGTATAAAATGTATAAAAACACTGAAATGTAAAAATATCATATACAATTTTTCAAGAATCAGTATTTCAGACAAATAGCATTTTATATCTTAATCAGTACTGTGAAGCTGTCCAATCTGACATTTGAGTTGAAAACAACTTTACATGGCCAGTGTAAGAGAAATTTAAAACAACAATAGTTGTTCAAAACGGAGTTATAAAAAATGGCTTAAGAACTTGCTGGAAGGAAATTGTACTTTTTCAGATTCTAGTTAGCTAAACACAGTTTTAAGGATGAGGTTAGAGCAACAAAACAGCAGGTGCATTTTAAGATGGTACACTGCATCTATTCTCATATAAATCATTAATTGAGATTAATCCACGGTGGCACTGATCTCTTTCGAGTTTCTTTACAAATTTAGTTTGCCTGCATGTGTTTGTTTTGGACTGTGTTGCCCAAAGCAAAAACTTGGTTTGTACAAGTAAACTTACTTTTAAAAAAAAATCCAGTTATGATTATTTTAATCCAAGATTTGCCCTTTTAATATACATCTTTCAAGAAACCAACGTATCATTGAATTTGGTTGAATCAAACCACACTACTGAAGTGTAAACTCATAAAATGTGTACCCTGAGTTAAAAAAAAAAAAATACTAATATGAATATTTTATCTCAACTCAAAATGACTTTACTCCCGATATGCTTTAGTTTATTGCAATCAAGAAAAACAAAAGCAAAATTCAAAAGAGTAATTACATACCTAGTTGGCAAGAATCCAGTCAACACAAGAATAAATAAATAAAAACATTTGGTTGCATTGGTCTTGTGTCTCTGGAGAGCTGAATTTCAGATACCTGATCAAATATGTATACATATCAAGGGAAGTAGGAGTGAGTTCCTGTGGTGACCGAAGTAGGATGGTGAGCACACTTCAGCTATAACTGTGTTCCTGTAGCTCACTTTGAAGGAATGCTAAATATATAGTTTTAATACAATGTCTTTCAGATAAAAGTTCCTGGCAAATGTATGAATGTATCCAGTTACACCTCGTCATCAAAATGGTCACAACACTTCCTCTCAAAACCGTCAAGGAAAGATTTAATTGTTTCCTCTTATAACAAAATGGCAGGTTTCTGAGAAACGGCAAAGCTTGGGGGTATAGTTCCCCTAAAATTGAAAATGATGTAATTTACTCATCCTCGTATTGTTCCAAACCAATAGGACTTTTGTTCATATTTTTTATATATATTTTTTTTAATCTACACTGGAAATATTGTTTAAAACTTGTATTTACAGTATTGTTCAAAATAATAGCAGTACAATGTGACTAACCAGAATGATCAAGGTTTTTAGTATATTTTTTATTGCTACGTGGCAAACAAGTTACCAGTAGGTTCAGTAGATTCTCAGAAAACAAACAAGACCCAGCATTCATGATATGCACGCTCTTAAGGCTGTGCAATTGGGCAATTAGTTGAAAGGGGTGTGTTCAAAAAAATAGCAGTGTCTACCTTTGACTGTACAAACTCAAAACTATTTTGTACAAAAAAAAATTTTTTCTGGGATTTAGCAATCCTGTGAATCACTTAACTAATATTTAGTTGTATGACCACAGTTTTTTAAAACTGCTTGACATCTGTGTGGCATGGAGTCAACCAACTTGTGGCACCTCTCAGCTGTTATTCCACTCCATGATTCTTTAACAACATTCCACAATTCATTCACATTTCTTGGTTTTGCTTCAGAAACAGCATTTTTGATATCACCCCACAAGTTCTCAATTGGATTAAGGTCTGGAGATTGGGCTGGCCACTCCATAACATTAATTTTGTTGGTTTGGAACCAAGACTTTGCCCGTTTACTAGTGTGTTTTGGGTCATTGTCTTGTTGAAACAACCATTTCAAGGGCATGTCCTCTTCAGCATAGGGCAACATGACCTCTTCAAGTACTTTAACATATGCAAACTGATCCATGATCCCTGGTATGCGATAAATAGGCCCAACACCATAGTAGGAGAAACATGCCCATATCATGATGCTTGCACCTCCATGCTTCACTGTCTTCACTGTGTACTGTGGCTTGAATTCAGAGTTTGGGGGTCGTCTCACAAACTGCCTGTGGCCCTTGGACCCAAAAAGAACAATTTTAACAGAGGGACTTTGCGGGGGATTCTTGAAAATAGATTAGCTTCACACAGACGTCTTCTAACTGTCACAGTACTTACAGGTAACTCCAGACTGTCTTTGATCATCCTGGAGGTGATCATTGGCTGAGCCTTTGCCATTCTGGTTATTCTTCTATCCATTTTGATGGTTGTCTTCCGTTTTCTTCCACGTCTCTCTGGTTTTGCTCTCCATTTTAAGGCATTGGAGATCATTTTAGCTGAACAGCCTATCATTTTTTGCACCTCTTTATAGGTTTTCCCCTCTCCAATCAACTTTTTAATCAAAGTACGCTGTTCTTCTGAACAATGTCTTGAACGACCCATTTTCCTCAGCTTTCAAATGCATGTTCAACAAGTGTTGGCTTCATCCTTAAATAGGGGCCACCTGATTCACACCTGTTTCTTCACAAAATTGATGACCTCAGTGATTGAATGCCACACTGCTATTTTTTTGAACACACCCCTTTCAACTAATTCAACTAATTGCCCAATTGCACAGCCTTAAGAGCGTGCATATCATGAATGCTGGGTCTCATTTGTTTTCTGAGAATCTACTGAACCTACTGGTAACTTGTTTGCCACGTAGCAATAAAAAATATACTAAAAACCTTGATTATTCTGGTTAGTCACATTGTACTGCTATTATTTTGAACAATACTGTAACTCAGCATACATATGATTCAGAATTAAGGTACAGGTTTTTTTTTTGCAATTGATGCCAAAAATACAGGAATTAAAGAGAGGAATTTTATCATTGTCACATTACTCATTATGCAAGAGGTCAGTGTGCTGCTAGTAATAATTCAGAATCTGAGATGGGCACAGTCTGTTTAGAAACGCTTATGTGATGTTTCATTTTGTTTCTTTTGAGTTTCTTCCATCAGAATAAAATGCTGTTATCCAACCCATCAGCTGCATTGAAGTTATTTCACCAGGAGGGCCAGATGTCACCATTGTACTATGAATAAGAAATTAAAAACCTTTTAGTTGGTTCAATAAAAATGTCACATTTTTAAATGCATGTTGTTCTGCATATTTAAAAATATATAAATATGTATATTTAACTAGAATTCAAACAAATAAGACTGTGCCAGAGGTTATACCTGGATGCTGTAAAATGTGGCTGTCCACTCAGTCAGCTCATCCTCATTCTCACAGCACAGATACCTTAAAGAAAGAAGATCCAGAGACCAAGTAAGGTGAGCAAGGACATGGAGATGTGGTAGAATTTAAATGTTCAAGGATGTAGCCAACTAGTAAAATAAATTGTCTAACTGGTCAACTAACTAGTCATTGTTTATTATAACAAAACGGGTCAGAACAAGGATGTTCAATAAAATTTCCTGTCATATGAAAAAATATTTTATAAAATGATTATATGATGTTCTTACTGAGAATGAGTACATTGTTACAAGCATTGTTACAAACACTTCAACATCTAGAGGGTAGGGACACGTATGTCAGGATGCTGTTTGTTGATTACAGCAGTGCATTTAATACTATCAGACCTTCTATTTTAATATCTAAACTGTTAGACTTAGGCCTCTCTAATTCCATCTGCAGATGGATTCAGGACTTTCTAACAGGCCGTCCACAAACAGTTAGAGTTGGAAATACATACTCAGCCTCTATAGTTTTAAATACCGGAGCACCTCAAGGTTGCTGTCTAAGTCCTCTATTATATAGTCTATACACCTATGACTGCATTTCAAAACATCCCACAAATAGTATTGTTAAATTTGCGGACGATACTACTGTGGTAGGACTGATTGACAGCAATAATGAAACTGCCTATAGGGATGAGGTAAATAATCTGATCACATGGTGTGAAACAAATAATCTATCCCTTAATGTGGGGAAAACTAAAGAGGTCATCATAGATTTAAGAAGGAATACACCTACACATACACCTGTCTACATCAACAACTCTGCAGTTGGAATTGTAAATATTGTAAAATTTTTAGGCATCCATATTTCAGACTCTCTTTCATGGTCTTTTCATATCACCTGTGCTATTAAGAAGGCACATCAGAGGCTTTATTTTTTGAGGTGTCTTAAGACATATGGTATGTCATCAAACATTTTACAAAAATGTTATCGCTGTACAATTGAGAGTATATTGGCAGGCAATATCACAGTATGGTTTGGCAGGGCTACTTCACTTGATTTGGAACGACTTACAAAAGTGGTTAAAACTGCATCAAAAATTATTGGGGTTCCACTGAAACCGCTTCAAAGCATTTATTTAAAACGAAGTACTAAGAAAGCATTAGGTATTATGCGGGATGTCAGTCATCCCGCACATAATCTATTCTCCATACTTCCATCAGGGAGACGGTTGCAGAGCATTCCCACACGCACATCACGCTTTAGAGACAGTTTTTACCCACAGGTTATAAGGTTAATGAATGATAATGGAAGAGGAAGGAGGGTTGAGGCATAGTTATTATGTTTACTGTGTCCGGATGGTTTAATGTTTTTAATTAAATTATGATTGGTGTTGAGAGAGTGCTATGGCACATTGTATTTCATTGGTGTGGTACTTGTACTAATACGCACATGACAATAAACTTGAACTGAACTGAACAAGGCTGTAAGCTTTGGAACATTGGGGGAAACATTTTTTTGTAGGGTCTTGTCACAAATATACTATTGCTATTTAAAGCTGCAGTCCGTAGTTTTTCCTCTTTGACATAAAACATCTCTGTTCGAAATCTGCAATTGCAGTTATTCGTGGAATTATCAACTTTACTTGGGTTGTGCCTCAGCACGGAACAGCGCGGATGAATCCAATGTTTTGAGGAGACTGTGCGGCTGTCAGTCACCGCACCGGTGTGGATACTGTCATTCGGAATCACAGATTCTACTTTTTGGAAGTATGACCAACATAAGAATGTTCACTGGAAAATGTCATCGAACAAGTAGCATCCACTTTTGTTCTGACCAACTAAGGGGAAAAAGTATTGCAGTAAATCGCACTGATTAAATCTAACGATTGCTTATCATATCACGTCAAACCATGCAAATTATACTTTGTTCTCAAATTGTTAATGTTTAACAACATCAGCATTGCGTGACTACATTTAATGCCCTTCTGATATTTATCCTTGTTTTCGCATGGGCCCGGTTGCAGTCTCTTTTTTTCCGTAGCCACTCCAAAGTCTTTTACATTTTACAAAGGGTGAATCTCCAGTTGTCACTGGTGATTGTCGTTTGAACCTTTCTGGATCCGCCATCAAATTGATGTTGAATTATATCAAGTGCTGTGAGAAAAGGCTATAAATCTCCACCTCCAATATCCACACACGCAACATAGCCTACTAGCCGAGACTCCTCCTTTATGTGTACAGATGTGACGTAATGACGCAAAGAAATGCTTGAATTTCCCACGGAAATCCACCAGAACCACTGGAGTTAAAAACATTATTAGAAGCTTACCGTTTAGAATTGAGCTGCAAGCAGATAGTTTTGAACACTGGCTGGTTATGTACATGCTCAAATGTATTTTGGATAATTTTTAACCCAAATAAGTTACGGACTGCAGCTGTATTTAAAGCAATTACAGAGTTAAAGGGATTTAATAGAATAAAAAAATTAAAAAAAATAGCAAAACAACTAGAATTTAGAACTAGAACGTAATGCATTTGAACTATCTGCAAATATATTTTTACTGAAAGACTTTCCATGTTCATTCACAATATGAACACATTCACACTTCATTTTCTAATTCTGCCTAACACTTCATAAAACTATCATAAAACGGTCAAATATTTAATGTTTAGCTCCTTTCGTCTTTCCTCGCACTCATTCAACTAAAGCATCACACTGTACATGCTTGGCTTCTGTAGTACAGTAAAGCCCACCTTCTTTGATTTGATTGGTCATTTTAAACATTTTGACATTAACAAGCACTGTTTTATAGAGCGGTGCATAATGGAGTGCAGTAGAGCACTGTGCTTTTAAGAATGAAAAAAATATAATATTTACGAATCCCCTAAAAGGACATGGTGGCGGAAAAAATATTGGATGGGAGGAAAAAATATTTTTCCCTTTTTTTTTATTTATTATTCTCTTGCAAAGATATTGGCGAACTCTCGCAAAACCTGATTAATTTTAATTTCATGATAAATAATGATAAAAGACATTTTATCAAACTAAGTGTTGTAGTAAGACCAGTAGGAGACCATTGATGTTCAAACTGAATTTGGTGACACTACAGTGTGTAACATTGAAGTTAATGACTATTTTTGTAGTAATGTTTTTCGTGTTTTGCACTTTGCAGACGGTCCCTTCGGACTCGCCGCCTGCTTAGAGATTAGTTTATATTATATTGCTCGTTTTGAGGAAAATTAGGTTGTAGCTCGTTGTCTACGACATTACTATGATTCGAAAGAGGTGTTATTTGTGTTTTAGCAATGGTTAGCTCACAAGTTATTGATCCGAGAAGTTCGAATCTCTGAATATATACCTTAACTGAACTACATGAAATAAGCACTGACCATATTTCTTTATACTTAAGGCAAGACACCCTAGGTGAATAGGGTCAAAAAGATAACTGACATAATCACCATACTTCAGTTGATTGATTACATTGATAATTGCAAAAAAAGGGTATAACAAAATTTACTAAAATGTTATGTTTAAATATGTAAATGAGGCGTTATCTAATTAAATGTGCACTAATTTGCACATATTTCTAGAACAAAAATCTGGTCATTGGAACAAGTCAGGTTAAAATTTTTTTTATATATTGGTCAAAGGTTTTTACAGAGGGGATTTTGGGATCTCTATTTATCAAAAATGTAAAAAAAAAAATCTAAACAAATTTAGGAATAAAATGTTATATGAAAATGATACATGTTCAAACGCCTTTGTAAAAACTTTCAGAATATAGATAAGAATAAAACTGTAAAGTTTGGTGCTGCTGAAGTGGAGATTTCCGGCTCATGTAGGAGGAAGGAAAGAAAACAGCCTTTAAAGATACTGTAATTTCAATCTACAGACGCAAATAGATAAAGTGATCTAAAAGATACAGTTAAAAGTGTATTTTGGATGTTTTCTTTCCACTAGTCTGAAAAAACACTTTATGAAAAGCCAAAAATCTCAAAATTGACAGATGCATGAAAAACACAATTTTTGCGAGAGAACGCAAAAGCTCTGAAAAATATTTTTTCCACCACCATGTCCCTTCAGGGGCTCCATAAATATTAGATTGATGCATGTTGCTTCATATGTCTGCTAAATACTTTTGATGGAAATGTTTGAGGTCCATTATACAACTGACTGTTTAATATTGAAGGAGACTAAATAAAAATCTGCTACAGACTCACCACTGCTGCTTGTCATGAATCAGCATTAGTCCCCATCTGTAAATAAAATAAAATAAATTACTACACACCACAAACTGCATCTCAGTACATGAGTTTATACTTATGAGAGAAGTGAGATAAGCTCTGGAGTAGATGTTGTGTTTAGGTGCTCTCGGTTCATTACGGGGTGGGTGGATGCAGTTTGCTCCGGCAGCCATGATAGAGCTTGAGCTCTTTGGCAGGATATTCCCTCTCACACTGAGAACCCTAAAAGAGCAGAAGCCTTCAGAGATTAAAGATCGATTCATTCTCTTTAGTTTTTAACTAATTCAGTCTGCCAGTGTATTTATTGCTTCAGATAAGTTTATGAATTTGTTATGCTTAATGCAGCTGGTGTGTAACCATACAGTGAATGTTTACACTTTTACACACACCTGTAGTTCCTTGTGCAGTCTGAAGGTGTTGCCAGAAAGCTCACAATGACGAAGGTGGAAGTTTCTGCTACTTTCACTTTTAACCTCACAGACCCGCAATGGCCCACTCTTGCTTAGATTCACCTTATTCTCTACACACACACACACACACACACACACACACACACACACACACACACACACACACACACACACACACACACACACACACACACACACACACACACACACACCACACACACACACACACACACACACACACACACACACACACACACACACACACACACACACATTAGCAAACAACTACTGCACTGCTCCTAAATCAACTTAAGCAATGTTAATACTATAACTCAGGTAATTTCTTATTCACTTAATTGTTGTGCATTCTATTGCACCATATTATGTGCACTACACTACCAGTAAAAAAGTTAGAATACACTTGATTTGGAGTCTAGAATTCTTGTGACCTTATTAACATTTTGAGCAAAAAAGTATATTGCTTATATATAAGTATATATGGAGGTTTTGTAGACAGAAACAATGAGCCAAAATAAGAATTTCGTTGCAAAATTAAAATGTACTTAAAAAGCATCTCAGAAGCTACAATATCGGATATTAACTAAATTAAAACTATTTCTGAATGCAAACAGATAAATTAACATTGTAAAGAAGAATTTAAATGTGTATTTTTCAATATTTTTGGAATATCTTGTGATGCATCACACTGATTTTTTTTTTCCACCCTTCTCATCATCTATGATGAATAAAACAGATTTTCAAAGACACTATGCATTGGTGTTTGTGTGACAAGACATACCCAGGTACCTCATGATGCTGATGATGTATTGATTCCTCTTAATCAACAGGTGGCAGTGACAACTAAGAGAGAAATAGAGTGGCAAGACTCTTTCCTGGTAATGCAGTGTTCTCTCTATTATAAAATAAAGTAAAATTCCACTCATAAAAAAAAAACAAAAAAACATCCAAGCAACTGAATTTCCTAATCACCAAATACAGTTACCACATTCGGAGTCATGTCCAAAAGAGAAAGCTCCCATATTCATAAAGTCCATTTTGAACAAGACACCATGATTTGGTACAACAAAATATTATATTAAAAATTAAACAACAACTAATGTTAAAATGCACTTTTAATTTAAACCAAGAATGTTAGATGAATTAAAGCTTTTGTCATTGTTCCCTATTGCACTGGACCAAAAGCAGACAATTGTTTGATTGGCTGTATCATGGTCAAGTTTATCTAAAATCATTTAGGTGTCATATTTGAATTTGAAACCAGTAGTTTTTGCCTCTTAACATAGAACTAAAGCAAATAAAGCAAATCAACATGGCACTAAAATGAATCAATCAGAAAAACAACTAAAATCTTAAAAAACAGAAAGGTCATTCTTATTTTCATGTCATTGATCAGTGCCACTTTCAGAATAGGATAAAATCTCACCCATGCCCTCTTTCTCTAGAATCTCATAGCAGCTCCAGAACTCTTCATTGGCTTGCTGAATTCCTTTAAGCTCCAGAACCACAGAAACCAACTTGAATACTGTCATATCCGCCGCAACCTAACACAGAGTACACACAAAGAAAACTTCTACACTGATCTGGAACAAACAGAGGTGTAGTCCACACAGGTAAAGTACATAATTACATAAATTTAAGTTAGGATTAAATGCCCACCTGAACGAGAACATCTGCACCCTCCTCTTTCTTCTCCAGGTAAACAGCACAAATGGTACTGGATGGAGTTCGACTCAAGTTCCTCTGAAATATAATCAAGTCAGCAATTTATGTCAAATATCTCAGAAATACAATAATTCATCAAAGACTTTCAGTATCGCCATCAAATCAATATGAGAAGTTCTTTACACAAACACAGATTTTAGAACTCATTATTAACAGCATTTAAAAATGCCCTCAGCATAATAAAGCCCATGTGTCCTGTGAACTCTGACCTGGGACTTGTGTTTATTCAGGATGACAGACATCATGTTTAACTGCCTCTGAAGGTCAGACTCTGAGACCTGTGAAAGAAGCTTCATCTCAGTCATCATTCTTCAGCTTATTAACACCATATTCGAAATATTCCTAATTAATATTTAATTGATAAGTGCAACAGTTGATCTTTATGTCAGTGTGTGAATCAAATTTCAATATACATTTAACAGTTGAAAAAGTAAAACTGCATGCATTTTGTGAAAAGATAGTTTTGGTTCTATTTAGGCTGTACTAATCTACGTGGATGAATGCTATTCTAGGCACCGCTGTACATTTGGATAGAGGATATCTTATCAGATCAGATAGACAAGTAAATAATGTATTTATTACATTATTTTACATTAAAATAATAGTTTATTTCATAATGGGTGATTCCCTGGAGGTTTGCCATTTTCAATGACTCGTAATCTAATTTTCTTGTTTGTTGTGACGAGAAACTTTCAGCTTCATGCTACCCGCAGCCGGAGCTTCTTTTCTGTGTACAGATATGATGCGACACGCATGGGTGAATGACGAATGTATGCAATTTCCTGCAAAATCCATGCTGCCAACTCTAAAATTGTAATTATTATTATAAGTTTATCCAAGTATATTAGGGTAAAGAGTAAAGACATAGTTTGGATTTTTTTTTCTAAAATTGTTTTTATTTGAAAAAAAAGTTTACAATAATGTAGCTTTAACTTTATACAATAAAAAAAATGAATTAACAATCATCAAATGTAATTAACTAATGTGATAAGTGTCAACATTAAAGACAGACTCACATTAAAAATGCTGCAGTAGTTTTGGATCAATTCCTCCACCACCTGAGATGGTGTGACATCTGTTCCATCTGTCTGAAAAAGTGTTGGACCGAATACAATACCAAGGTTTCGTACAGTCATCTGATTCTCATCACACAGGTGCTGAACACTGACAAAGCAGAAATTTCAGGTCAAGTTATTGGATGTACTACTAACAATAACTACATATCCAACTACATTCCTTATGATCAATTCAAATCAACCAGTCGTAGTCACAGAAATATTTTTAAAGCATATTAAAGACTATCTATCCTATCTAGTCTTAGGGATGCTTAGAAGTTATCAACTATTGTTTTATAGTGATTTGGTTAGTACTTTGTAGCTTTTAGACAGCTGAGCAAATCACATGTCATATAATATACCAAACCAGATGGTGTATGAGGACTCTGAGTGTTTCTCGGTTAACATCTGGGAGGTTTGAGAGGAGAATCTTGTATCTATTAATCTTCTCACTTCTGTTCTCCAGACCTGCAGAGTGTTAAAAAAGTTACTTGCTTACAGTACTGTTGGGCTACTCCCACTTTCTAAGCAGTTTTAAACATTTCATCTTACATTAATCCAATTTTTGTTCACCTGCAGCTCTAAGCCAGCTGTTGCTGTTCTCTTGTCCGTTTAACACTCCGTCTTTGACCTCCCTGAGAAATCGTTTTAGCGTGTTAGCCACATCATCCACAGAATACTCAGACTCACACCACGTTACACTCCGTGCATCATTTTGAAATCTCTCCAGCAGTTTGGTCACATGAGAATTAATGCCACTCTTTCGGTAGATTCCTGATAACAACAGTCCTAAAAATAAAAAAGGTGACATTATGTTTGTGTTTTGAGTATACAAAATCTTGCCATTTATTTGATAAAATTCTATTTCCCTACTTTTAAGAGTGTGAATTACCTGGTGGCAGTATGAAGAAAAATAATTGTATCTAGTTGAGTACGCTTTAATTAGAAAGTCACCATGAATTCACAATGGACAATTCTTATTTTTTATGGAATATTGCAGTATTTTTTATAAATTATTTATTTGTGCACATCATTATTTTTTTTATTTTTAAATTCATGTGCCCTTGTAATCTTTCCTTCCCTCTTGCAACTACATCTCTTCTCTTCCCTCTTACTCATATGAGATTGCAGAATGGTGGTCCGGACAAAATCAAGTCCTGCCCTTAATTTTTTTGTTCAAGAAGCCGCTCCACTCGAATATACATCACAATAGGGAAGAAAAGACCAGCACAACTTCTGTTTTATGTCGACTTTAATAGACAAAGAACAATAATAGACTTGTGTCTATTCACACCCACTCACGATTTCTACCCAATTAAAATATTTCAGAGCTTAGCATAAATAGAAATATGTTTTAGCTTATTTTAATGCTTGTTTTGTCATATTTTAAATAATTTTTCATTTCTATAACAGAATTTATGCTTTCTTCTGTAATGTAAATGTGTGTTTGTATACCGTAACGTGTTACGTGGTCCAGGCAGCGGTCAATAGTCACAGGGACACCCAGGTCAGTGAGTTGCTGCTGGGATAGCAACTGATCTCCAGCACCAGATTTCTGCTGAATGTAGGTCTGCCAGCCCACAAAATGAGGCCTGCGGTCAGCCATCAAATGCAGGGGTCCACCCCGCCACACCATCACCAAGGAGCCAGAACTGTCAGAAAGAGCTACATACACACACACATTAATATATATATAAACGTATAGTAAATATAAATTTCATATAGTGTCAGATCGGCACATGATTGTGTACTGTAACTCACTGAGTGTGACCAGCTTGCGCAGGTCGATTGTTTGTACGTTGTCTTCCAGTAACGCATGCAGTTTGAAGCCGCTCAGGCAAAACCAACCAATGCCATGGCTTCCCTCGGTGCAGCGCAGGCGACCCAGACGATCACAGGTTCCACACACATCAAACAGTGCAGGAGGCAGCACAGCCTAAATAAAAAGGAAGCGGGTCCGTTTATTTTTCTCCTTTGCCAACATATTAGAATATAAAATTACCATTTTATTTCATAATGATATTTGCATAATATAAAGAAACTTTACAGAACAATGCATGGAAGGCTGCAAGAAAGTAGATATGAACATTTAGAAATAAAAAATTATTAGATATGTTTTTGAAAGAAGTCTCTTATGCTCACAAAGGCTGCATTTATTTGATAATAATACAGTAAAACAGCATTAATATTGTGTAGTATAATAGCATAATATATACCACTATAATGTTGTGAAATATTATTGCAATTTGAAATGACTGTTTTCTATTAAACATATTTCAAAATGTAATTTATTCCTGTGATGGAAAATAAACTGGTCTTATTATTACTTAATGATGAAAACAGTTGTTCTGCTTAATATTCTTGTGCAAAACACTAATACTTTTTTCAGGATTCTTTGATAAATGGGAAATAGAACTCTTTTGTAACATTATTAATGTCTTTACGGCTTAAAGGGAGAGTTCACCCAAAAATTCTGTCATCATTTACTCATCCTCAAGATGTTCCAACCCTGTTGTATGAATTTATTTTTTCTGCTGTACACAAAAGACGATATTTTTCAGAATGTTTGGTTACCCATATTCAATGGGCCCCACTGACTTCCATAGTATGGGAAAAAATATTATGGAAGTCAATGGGGCCCATCAATTGGTCGTTTGGTTACCCACATATCTTCTTTTGTGTTTAGC
Source organism: Phoxinus dragarum (assembly GCA_033366665.1). Taxonomy (NCBI): domain Eukaryota; kingdom Metazoa; phylum Chordata; class Actinopteri; order Cypriniformes; family Leuciscidae; genus Phoxinus; species Phoxinus dragarum. Next base: position 74,218 of record JARPMJ010001574.1, on the reverse strand, counting down.
AGAAGAAAGAAGTTCATACAGGTTTAGAACAACTTTAGGGTGAGTAAATGATGACAGATTTTTCAATTTTGGGTGAACCATCCCTTTAATGTTAATGTATTGTGTCCATGCAGAATAAAAGTATTAATATCTTTTAAATAAAAAAGCACACCCTTTTGGTCCAGTTTGAAAACCCCAAGTCTACAGCTCTTGTTTGTCCTCACAATATGGTATTTTCAAACGAGTGGTGAAAAACGTGTTTAAAAAAACTAAATAAATAAATAATTTGATCACCATGGCAATAGCCCGGATCCAGTTCTTGGCAATGCTGCCATCATCGGTTCCAAACAGGTAGACTTTCCCCTCCTCAGAGTACAACTCAAAGGTGTGCTCATAGCTGCCAGCCAATTAGAGAGAACATGATAAATATAGCGCACAACAGGATTCATGTGGTAAAAGTAAACTAAATTAAGGTTGAAGGTCATGCTTTATTACCCATGTTTCCCTGGGCTGTTGACAGAGAGGCAGATGATCTCACTGGTCTTCATGCCACCACACTTGTTGAGGCTCTGTTCATTCTTAAAGTAGCTAAACATTCCATCACCGAGACAACACCAACGCTGAGAGAAATCTACAATAGTCACACAAAAGGTTCACACACACACACACACACACACACAATGAAAACTTATAGATTACTAAAGCCTAAAAAGCCTACACTAAGCTATTACATTTGAAAATGTCCTAAAACAGTAAAAAAAAGGTTAATATAATTAAAATGTTAATTCATGACTTTTCATGATATGAAAGTTTAACTTTAGTCTAATTTTGGAAGACAAACACATCCTCACCAGCACACAAGGCTTAGTATGCTTGAGATTCACTGGCCAGTCATCATACAGCAATTTACTAAACCAATGAAACTACGAGGGCTCCACGCACCTGCTTTGGTTTTGTGGTCTGTGATTGGCCGAGCTGATGAGCCAGTCTTAAAAAGGTAGCCAGAATGTGATCGAATTGACACATCCTTAACCACTGGTGTAAAAGACTCTGATGAAGAACAAAACAAGATGAGTTTAGACATAAAAGCTGAACCCATGACTCTTCTGAACCTGTGTATCTAAACACATATACATTAGAGTTACACAATGAGGTTCTAATATTTAAAAACATATATCATTTTTAGTTGGTGCCGATAGCCTGGTGGGCAGCGCACAGATATATTGTCCCATTGCATTTTGCGGCCTGAGTTCGAGTCCTGACTGATACGCTTTTGCTTATCCCGTCCCCCTCTCACTCCCACACTTTACTTCCTGTCTAAATACTCGACTGTAATAATGAAAGGCAAAAACCTAAACAAATAAATCTTTAAACTGATGCTGGTTAAGCTCCATCCACACACAGAATATAATCAGCATCTTTTGACCCACTACATCAACATCTCTCATCATGGGGGTGGGGGAACGAATTCTGACAGCTAGATTGTTTGCCGTCGGATTCTGTTCCCCCCATAATTCTTACACAATGCGGTTCCAATATTTAAAAAAACTGATTTAGATTTTCTTATGCTGATAGCCTGGTGGGGAGCAAAAAACTAAGTTCAAGTTGTGTATGTATTTGTGCACCTGAGTTCAAGTTCTGCATAAGTAGCTCCGCTTGTACCATTTGGCCACTATGTTTTGCTAGAGACAGTGGAGAAGGAAATTCTGGGATACCAGTGTTGCACTTGATATCCGCCCCACAATTCAGCAGCGAAAGAGTATCCAACAAATCAGCTAACTGCACCGCTGAACACAGAGCCTAAGAAACCCAGGAAAACCAGACATGAGAGAGCAGAACGTTTGATGTGCATTTAATGTCTTTTATTTGGCATTTAGATAGAATTGACTAACTCTGTTGAGCGCCTCCTGTTGACCAAAGAGTATGTGGTATTTGCGATATTTTCCATTCTTGTATTTTGCGGTTATGTGTTTGAGACGTTGCTCGCTGTTAGCGTTCGCACGGAGACTTTCACTCGGGGGAATATTCGCTCCCCAGAACTGATTAGCTTTGCCGTTACCCAGCAGCAGAAAAACCTGGCAGCACAAAATGAGATTATCAGACATCATCCAGAAAGAGAACGGCACAACTGCAACTGCAAAGCATCAATATAACTCTCAGATGTGACTGGATGCATCACATTCATTGTACCCTGATGAGGTCATCAGTCCACACTCGTTCATCCAACTTCAGACTGCGAATCTTTGACACGTTCTGGCCCAGGCTTCTGTGTAAACCTGTTATCACACAAATGTGTACGCATTTATGAGCAGACATATACAGTACATAGCTACTGTTGTCATTTGTTAATATTTGTGTGTACCTGCACATTTTTCACATAGCAGAACACACAAGTTGATTGACGCCCACTCTGGCATCGAAGAGCTGCAGTCCGCACAGAAACGGTTTGATGGCACACGCCAAATGCTCTCACACACTCCATCACATGACAGAGAGCGACTCACACACTCATTAAGTAACTCACACCATTTCTGCTTCTCACTCACTGAATTCGCCACAAAACTACAAACAGAGAGAGAGAAGCATACAAATTAAGTTAAAGCTATTTTAATTGATGTAGGGAGTTTACAGTTTCATCAATGAGTTTTTGGTCTATTTGGTTTAATCAAGTAAAAAACACTGATTAATGTCATGTCCATACAAAATGCCATCCTTGAACGGACCTTCTTATCTAAAGCACATTTTTTGCGACATCCATTCTTCAGTAAATTTGTTTGAAGAAATTTCAGGGAATAAAACTATGACACTGCATTTGTTCCTCTCAAAATAAAACCATATTATCTGAATGGTACACACTGGAAAAACAATATTCCTAATCAGTGTTCCATTAAAAATTCTTAAAACTAGTTTTGAATAAATCTCACTAAAACTATTTTAAAATGAAATCGCAGTCCGAGGGGTGTGTGGGGTTGGGGATGGTTGGGGGGTTCACCCTCGGTTCAAATCATGGTCCATGGTGCTGGGCCTGATACAAATGTTTATTTTTTATTTTTTAATAAAAATAAAAGCTAATTAAAAAATATTAATAAATACTATAGTAGTATATAAATAAAACAAAATAACTGAACAAATGCTTTCCAGTTTTGTGTGCAAAAAGTGAAAAGTTGCAGTGTTTACCTGAATGCTCTGTATGGAGTGGTGAGCGTGAAAGAGCGCTTCTTTTCTCCATCTCTCACATTGGCCATTCGCATGTCTATGTCAGTGATGCCTACACCCTGAAAATATTCCTATATACAAAACATAAACACAACTAATCTATCAAATACACCCCCCAAAACATTTAGAAAGACAATTATTCACATTCAGACTCACACCTCGTGGCTTCTGAAGAGGAACAGTTTGTCCCTGCTGATAAGTGTGTAGACTTTGGTGCGTGGTGACAACATCTCCAGGTTGCCCTCGAAACAAATATTCACACTACCGTTCTTAAAGAACAGATTCCGGGGCTCCAGACTATTTTTGCGATCACTCAGAATCTTTTCAATGCAACCCACCCAGTCATTTCTTTCCTCTGTTAAAATACACATACAATATAAATGTATGAAAATCATTATATCAAAAAAAGATGTGTCTGAGACATTTTGCAAGGTGGTCAGAAGAAAACATTGACAAATACACACGAGTGCTTTCTGCTCGAAATAGGAAAGTCCGGCTCTGACTGTGAAGCTCAAATCGTAAATCCCCGTCACTGGCCACCTTATCGACAGATTCCAGAGACACCATCCTTTTAGAGTACACCTCCTGTCACACAAAGAGAAAGAGAAATTCTTTAACACCCTGTATTACACTTAAGTGAAGTTTATTGAAATTCCATTCAAATGTTGTTTCACAGGGTCTGCAACCAGGACAATAAAGGCACACAATGCACAATGCTATACTGTAAGTGTAAACAATAAATACTATACTCAATAAATAAATATAAAAACAAAAGGGATCAGGGGATACATATAGCATATTTGGAAATTGAATTGTTCCCTATTTTTTACTATTAATTTGCCTTTGGCGCCATCTATTGCTCACTAAGTATAATATTGTTATGTGTACATATTACAAACATTAATATAACATTATAATGTGGTGGTGCCTAAATTCAGCTGTAGTATTTAAAATTATATTTTAGTTTATTGAGTGTGTGTTTTTTTTAGTTTAGTTAAACAAAACATTATCAGATAATCAGTATTGGCCAAAATTGACAGAGTTATAGATTAATGATACAGTAAGTTGTGACAGTTGTAATAATAAATCAGAGTTGGAGTGCAAAGGGCTGGCAGTGGAGAAAAATGTAACTCCTGATCATATTATTTGATTATTACTATCTCAGTGCGAGTGTACAACTTTCAATATATGCCTCTTTTCTTTTTTTTACAGTCTGACTCTGAACACTGAAAGTGCTGTTAGGCTGCATAAACTAGGTCAGCCAGAACCAGGAACACTTCCTAATTCCTATAACACCTGATGCACTCATTACATCATAAGAAGAATCTTATCTACGCTAATGCTAGTCTTTCTGTTTATCCAAGGTTTACTGTAGTTAGCCGGATCTGGGCCGTATCCAGATCAGATGGAGGACCTGCGCCTAGACACGACCACAACGCATCCCTAAAGTGTCAGCAGAGATTGTGTCAATAGACTCTCCCCTGTGAAGGCCTCATCTACACGACAGCCATCGGTGCTGATCCTCAACAAACCCGGCATCTCCATACTGGTGTGATGACTCTGATCTTCAACCAGATGGAACTGGATAAATATTTTGAATGTTCCAATCCAATCTGACTTCTGACCTGTAATGCTGCCTGAAACACTGTTTGTTTGTCAGGGGGCCAGAGGAGAACTGGCCCCCTGACTGAGCCTGGTTTCTCCCAAGGTTTTTTTCTCTCCATTCTGATACCTGATGTAGTTTTAGTTCCTCGCCACTGTCGCTTTGGCTTTTGGCTTGCTTAGTTAGAGACACTTAATATTCAACAATATTTTTTCTGCCTGCATTGACACCATTATATGAGAACTGAACGAAGACATCACTGTTTTCTCCGGAGCGGCTATATATATATATATATATATATAATTAACAACTTTTTTACAACAAAAATGAACCATCACTGAACTTGCTTAAGCTGGACTATGATGCTATTTTCTTCTAGATCAACAGCAGAAACAAACTTTGTTGCATTAATATGTTATCACTGTAAAGCTGCTTTGAAACAATCTGTATTGTAAAAAGCGCTATATAAATTAAGGTGACTTGACTAAGGTTTCTAAAAACATCTGGCAATTGATAAACTTTCTAAATTCCAGAACATTTAAGTCCATATATTTAATAGTTGTGACTGAAACCAGGCAGAAATACATTCCAGTTTTTTTAGTGCCCTCTCGTTTTTAGTATATCATCATTTAGTAATTATCATCATCCCCTCTCTCCATTCCGATCAGCTTGTTTGTACAATAAATACTTAACTTCCTTAAATAAAACAAGACTGGACTTTTTTTATAGTCATTAAAAATGTGTCCCGTGAACGAGGAAATCTTTATATTTATTCTGATGGGAAGGATCTTATTGTTATTCAAGATATTATTATTTTTTTATTCAAGATTTTTAATTACCAGGAGGATATAGCAAAAATATTTACTCACATGGATGTATGGATAAAGAAGAAAATTAAAAAAAAAAAAATGTTTTACCTTGATGTATTGAAAATATCTCAAATATTCTGAATCCAGCTGCACCCATCGACGCTGGTACTTGCCACTGAAATTACAAACACAAATATTATAAAACATAGATTAATATAGTAATTATAAATGTAAATAAAACCACATATTTCAGAAAAGAGGCTTAGTTATAAAGTCGTAAAAGACACTTAAGTCACAATTCTTTCTTACACTTTTGGAGGAGTTTTCTCCAGCCAGCCAGTTTTAATAATCTGACGGAACTCCTCTGAGAAATCAGGAAACTCTGTACATCGGATATCAATACTGTCCTCACTAAGATAAACAAACGCTGTATTAATACAACAGTTTTAAATAAAATTATCCACACAACAGAATAAAAAAAATGTTTAAAAAAATTGCGCTTCATGCACACACCGCTCTCTTTGAGCGACTGTCTCTTTTTTGTCCTCTTCAACTTTCAGGTTGATGAAACACTTCTTGTCTCGCAATGGATCCTCCTGTTGGAAGACAAACAACCGTTGATGAAAATGATCAATAAAAACACCATTGTTTAAAATTTTGGGGTCAGTAAGAATAGGAAAATTATTTTATCAAAAGTGACATGAAAGACTTTAATAATTTTACAAATAAATTATAATGCTGTTCTTTTGATGTTCTATCGAATAAACGTGTGATGTATCACAGTTTCCACAAAAATATTAAGCATAACTGTTTTCAACATAACTGCATTCAACAACATTGAAGACTGCAGGAATGATGCTGAAAATTCAGCTTTGCCATCACAGGAAAAAATTACATTTAAAATATATTCAAATAGAAAACAGGCATTTTAAATTGCAATAATATTTTACAATATTACTGTATTTTTAAGAAAATGCATGCAGCCTTGATGAGCATAAGACACTTTCTCCAAAAACATTTAAAAAATCTTACCAACACCAAACTTTTGACCTGTAATATATATTTAGCAAGAACTTTGTTGTATAAAATAATATTTATTAGACAAAAACTAAAGATGTACTATGATGAACTTGATGGCACAGCTGTGAGTGTGAGTGGTACATTTTCTCTAAAATACAGGCCCAATAGAATGGCTATTTAACCAACTGTCACATAGACAACAATATACACACTCAAAAATGTACCTTTGAAGCCATGTTCTGGGATTGTGGTGTGTGTACCTTTGAAGGACGCAGAACACATTAATCAATTAATTATCAAAACAAGTCCATAAACCAACTAAAAAAACAATGAAGAACATAAGAATAACATGTGGCTTATTTAACATATTGGAAATATTTATAAAATACAGGACGATCAGGTTTTTCCTGGCACAGTTTCAAACCATCTTGAGTCTTGAAATAATGACAAATAAAACAAAATAAAATGAAGGGACTCTAAAAAAAGACGTCTGGTTGTCTTCATTATATTATTCAGGATAATAATTTTTATCATTAGTTTTGAGTTGTAATAAGGAATATTTCCAGCCCAATTTACATAAATGACTCTGAAAAAACAACAATCTGGACAATGCTTAGCATGCCGTATGACCTATAACCCTGATACTATCAACCCTGATGTAAGGCTATGACATTAATTACACAAATAGAAAAACATCTCTTCCGCCTCACCCAAATGTACTGTAACACACACAATGAAGCCACCAAACCTGATGCACAGCATTTCTAAAAGTTCCTCAGCTCAGACATTAAGAAACAAACAACCTTTGAAAGATATCAGAAGTAACAATAGTCCTTTCAGTGCACACAATAATGCTGTTCTTCACTGTGGTTAAGTATGGGAAGTAAGCTCAGATTGGTGTTCTTCATGAAACCAAGATGATAGCTAAAAAAAAAAATTCCGCTTCGACCATTCCGCTTGAGTGCAAAAACACACACAATAAAAAGCACACACACACACACAAATATACAAAAACTGAGGTCATAATAAAAACATTCTACCTACACCTAACTGTTTACAAAAATGCACACGTACAGAAATAGACACAAATTGTATAGGAATAAAGATTAGTTTAATATTAGATACTGGTAAAATATCACAACCAGAGTACACTTTATAGATTTAAACTACTGAATGGTTTACTTCAGAGCTAGCGTTTAAGAAACATTTATGTAAAACATGCACGCACACACACGTATCCAATCTCAAAACAACACATTATTGAAAAATCTAGATATATAATCACCCTTACTAGTAGGCTACTGTCATTACTTAGTGATATCCGTTAAAAGTGTGCTACAGTTTATGATGTTAGTACCAGATAAAATAAGAGAATAAGTTACCTGTGTGCAGTCAAATCTGTGCCAAGCCCTACTGCATTACAAGGCATTTACGTGTGTGCGCGCGCTCAGTCGCTCACAGAGCTCTATTTTGGAAAATGAGGAAGTTTATGACTCGGTGACAGATCCATACCTGCAACTCTTCAGATAAATGTATAAAAACTATTATACTTTTCGCTTCAAAAGCACTGCTTTCAATTCTGTGAGTTGAGCTAATCTCAACATTTATTGCTTTTTTAAACTATGAAGCTTATAAATGTTGAATTTCTGCAATTGAATTGTTTTTTATCTTTGAAACATACGTATAAGGGCACAATGTTGGGTAGTAGTCTGTACTCTGCCCTCTAATGGCTGCAGCAGGGGTTGTTATAAGAGTTCTGATTAAGGTAGGTTATGATCATATATGATCAGTATGTTGCGGTCACAAGTTCAAATTGTACCACAATTATAGTGTTAACTATTTACGATAGAAGATGTGTTTTTGACAATAAGAAATGTAGGCTAACTAACTCGATTTATATATTTGCATTGAAAAAAATGTGGTATTCTTTAGTTTGTAGCGCGTTTTTAGACAAAGGAGGAAAGCTAGACTCGTAAGCAGAGCACAAACGCTACAATTTGAAAGTCTAGTGTCACAGTTGCCAATGCGCTGGTTCAAATGCGCTCTGCGCATGCGCGGTAGTGCAGCAAGCGATTGGGGGAGAGCTGCGCGCGAACATCAAAACATTTGTTCAAACTCAAAGCCACTTCCGCAATCGAGGTGGTGAGACACATGCCGTTTTTCAATGAACATCCGTAAAAAATAAATGCAAATATGCAAAGCAATAAAGTTGAAGAACTCACGAACAAGTTAGATGGGTGAGTCATCAAATAATACTATGTACATCTTGCAGTTTTTATCAATACATTAGAACTTTGATTACGACGTAAAATTGTGGTTGCATGTAAGTTAGCATGTAGAACATGCTTTGATTGATTGTGTGTGTGTGTGTGTGTGTGTGTGTGTGTGTGTGTGTTTTTTCTCTTTTTCTCTTATTGCAGATATCTGTCTTTAGACACGGAAAAGATGGACAAATTCGACAGGTACTCAAACACCATGCTTATGTAATTGTCCATCACACTGCTGTTAATATAAAGTTCTAATCTCGGGTGACAGTTTTCACCAGCCAGAATATGTATTTTACTGCCCATATTGATTTGATGTCATGTAAAATGATACTTTACAACTACAGAATTTGTTACAGTGATATTTTTTTGTTTTGTTTAATCATACTAAAAATGTGAGATGTAGATATTTATTAATACCCTCCCAGTCCCACACAAAATGAATACCTATAGGGAGACCCAGCTAGCTGTCACCTTTTTAGTTAATACACCATAGCACAGGTTTGCTCAAATTTGTGGCTATAGAAAAGTAAGGGTTCCTACGGGGTTTGGAAAAGTGTGGAATTTGATTTGAGTAATTTCCAGGTCTGGAAAAGTATGGAAAAATATTTGCATTTCCAGACTATTGCCCCTGTTTAGTTTTCTATTATAGAAAATCTAATGAATTTAAAATAATAATAAAAAAAATGCTGTGCATTCACGAGTTCACTTCACACACATATATGAAATCAGATATAGTAATTTATCCCCCCTTTGACTGGGATAGAAAACCAGCCAAGAGTGAGCTGATGGGGTGGTGGAGGGATGCTCTGAAACTGTGATGATGGGACACAGGTGATACCGGCTTAAATACACTTTTTGGGGTGAAAACACTGACATGCCTAAGACTTTTGCACAGTAGTGTATATGATAAACTTTTTTGTGCCCTCGAGAAACTATTCACATGTGCACGTGAATTGTTTTGCATGCTTGCACATTACAATTTATAGTTTTATATATAACCTATGTCTACTGACACTCCAGCAGAATATATCAATAACTGGCTTAAAATCATTTTTGCGGGGTGAAAATCCTAATTTTGCTTTGGAGGTCTCCTACAAAAAACGCTTTCATTTTGTCATAATATACATTGCACATCACCACATTTTTCATGATTCTCACACAGGTTCGATGATTCAGGGCCCTATCTTGCACCCAGCGCAATTGATTTTGAACACCGACGCATGTATCATTCCTATTCTGCACCCGCGCACAGCAGACTTTTCCCTCCACAGACGCACGTCGGTAAATTAGGGAATGAACTTGCGCTCGCGGGGGCGGTTCAGCGCAAAGAGGAGGTGTGTTCCGGCGCAAAACTTCCCTGGTGATATTATCCAGTTTTAGAAAGCAATTGCGCCACTGACCAGGAGAAACCCAGTCTAAATACAGTGGCGCGTTGCGCGTTAGTGATATGGTATTTTAAGGGCGCGTGCTTGGCCATAATGTAGCGTGTTAACGCGCATCCACTTTGATTCTCTAATATAAACAGACACAGCAGTTTTCATTTTTGCAAATCATAGCTACATTATTACAAGGAAAAATATTAACACACGAGGGAAATCATTGTTGTGTCCGTGAAGATGTGAAAAAGATCTATCTAGATAAAAAAGAAAAATCTAGATTAGGCTACACATTTACCCAAATAATTATACGCCTGTTTAACCGAAGCTAATTTGGGTGTGTTTCTCCCATCATCCCCAATGTCACTTCTCTGTGTTTTACGGTCCTGACGAGAACGTCGGTCTCCTCGGCTGAGAACCGCTCCTGGCGTGCGCTGGCAAATCCGCCGTTATAATAGCGATCCGCCGTGGAACAAGTGCGCCGGCTCTTAAAGGGAATGTGAGAGGATGCTCTGATTGGTTTATTTCACGTTACGCCCAAACCACACCTATGAATAATGAAGCGACTTCAGACCAACCCCTTTTAGATTTGCGCCAGGCGCAAGAGTCGTTTATCCCGCCGGGAAAATAGCAACAGCGCCGGGATCCGCCCACAAAGTTACTTGCGTTTTGCGTTTGACACTTGCGTTTTAGATCGTTAAAATAGGGCCCTCAGACTCTTTAACGAGCCTACTCTGCTACCACTTACAGTGCTTATCGGAAGCCCACACCACTACTAAACCTACCCTAACCTACCCATGCGTATCCTATGCACGTAAAAACTAATTCTCGCGTATAAATTGCATGGTAAAAACACAGTAGGTGCTAGGGACGCATTTAGTGTGACCGGGTTGGTTCCCCAGTGACGTGTAGCCGTCACGGAAGTGGGATTCAAATTCCTGATGACTCGTTTTAAGTGGTTCAAAGTCAAAGTCGATTCTTTCTTTTTAGAAACAATAACTTAATTTATTGCGTGCTCTTTCATTTTCATACCTTTGCAGAGAGCTGCATTACACATTGCATGAAAGGGAATATTTGAAAAACCATAATAGGGGCACTTTTAATATGGTCTGAAAATCTATAGAGAAGATTTGAAATTTGAGTCTGGAAAAGTATGGAATTTTGAAATGGAAAATGTGTAGGAACCCTGAGTAATTATACATCCTTAATTTTATTGAAAAAAGATACAGTTCGTTGAACATGTTGACCTTTTGATGACATGTTGCATTACTTGGGGTAAGTTGTCAATAGAATCTGTTATAGACTTTTTAGCATAGCAATTGTGAAACAAGGCTAAAATGTATAAGTAACATACAAACATATTAGTGTAAATAAAGTAGTGTAAATTTAATTTAAAACTAATCTGACTACTTGCTCTGACCTGATATAAAAACAAAAAATGTTCAACTGTCAACTTCACATGTACAGTGACCTCTGGCTCTCACTGACTAGGGTATTGATTAACAAATTTGTAATTAACATTTAAAAAGAAAAGATCATCTTCCAGAAATATGTGTCTATTTTTTTCTCAGTCAGAATAAAAACTGTGTTGAATTTATGCCACTTACAAACTTTGCGTTTGACAAAAAGTATATTTTAGTGTGCTTGATATTAGTATTTGAGTGTATTTTGTGTTGTTCCTGTGTAACAGTTATTGTATTATTTTTGCAGGTACCGGCAGGAGGGGAAGGAAGCTGCCATGCGTGGTGAGCTGCCTCGTGCCCTGGAGCTGTTTCAGCTGGCTTACCAGCTGCAGCCGAGTGACAAGCTTAAAAAACGGGTCCAGGCCATACAGGATCTCATTCAGAGAGATGAAGAGGAAGATGAAGAGGAGGAAGAATTTGTGGACGTGAATGATAGTGGATTGAAACTTTATAAAGGGCTCTATGACAAATTGTATGACCATCAGAAAGAGGGTGTGGCGTTCCTGTACAGTCTCCACCGAGATGGAAGGAAAGGGGGAATCTTGGCCGACGACATGGGCCTCGGAAAGACCATTCAGGTCATTTCATTTTTGTCAGGGCTCTATGATGCAGAGCTGGCCAATCATACCCTGTTAGTCATGCCAACCTCCCTCATAAAGAACTGGGTGCGTGAGTTTGCCAAGTGGACCCCCGGAATGAGGGTGAAAGAGTTTCACGGCACAAGCAAAGCTGAGCGGAACAGGAATCTGGAGCGAATCCAACGCAAAGGAGGAGTTATCATTACCACCTACCAGATGCTCATCAACAACTATGAGCATCTTGCATCATATGACCAGCGTGAGTTCAAATGGGACTATGTCATCCTGGACGAGGCCCACAAAATCAAAACCTCATCCACTAAAACGGCTAAAAGTGCTCACGCCATACCTGCCAGACACCGTGTGCTACTTACGGGCACTCCTGTACAGAATAACCTACGAGAGATGTGGGCACTGTTTGACTTCGCTTGCCAGGGGTCGCTGCTGGGAACCTCTAAAACATTCAAAACCGAGTATGAGAATCCAATCACACGTGCAAGGGAGAAAGACGCCACGCCTGGGGAGAAAGCTCTTGGGTTGAGGATTTCTCAGAACTTGATGGACATCATCAAACCTTACTTTCACAGGCGGACCAAGGCAGATGTTCAACACAAAAAGCAAAAACGTAAAGAAGACTATCGAGATGAGGAAGATCAAGAGAACAAATGTCCAAACGCCAGCAAAGGTGCAGAGATGCCATCGCTGACACGAAAAAACGACCTCATTGTGTGGACGTACCTCAGTTCAGTCCAGGAGGACATTTATAACCAGTTCATCTCGCTGGAGCATATTAAGGAGTTAATGATGACTACCAGGTCGCCGCTGGCAGAGCTCACAGTTTTGAAGAAGCTCTGTGACCATCCCAGACTCCTCTCGAATCGAGCCGTGACTCAACTAGGCCTGGAGCAAGGTTCCTCCTTTGACTCCACCCATCCAGACATTGAGAGCGAGTCGGCTGTGAGTCAGATCGACTACATTTCAGATGAAACTTTGGTTAGAGAGTCAGGAAAGCTGCAGTTTCTTGTGTCTCTAATGGAATGCCTCCGTGAAGAGGGGCACCGGACCCTAATCTTCTCACAGTCAAGGAAGATGTTAGACATCATGGAGCGTGTCCTGCGTAACAAAAACTTTCGCCTGCTGCGCTTGGATGGCACAGTGACACAACTGGCAGAAAGGGAGAAGCGTATCATGCTGTTCCAGACAGACAGACGCTACACAATCTTCCTCCTCACCACTCAGGTGGGTGGAGTCGGGATCACGTTAACAGCAGCAAACCGTGTTGTGATCTTTGACCCCAGCTGGAACCCTGCGACAGATGCTCAAGCTGTGGATCGCGCATATCGAATTGGCCAAACTGAAAATGTCCTCATCTACCGACTCATCACCTGTGGCACTGTGGAGGAGAAGATCTACCGCAGACAGGTAAATTAAAATCTTAACTTCACTTCACTGTGTAGTTTTCAGGGTTAAAAAAAGATTCAGGGCTACATGATATGGCCAAAAAAATGCTTTTGCAATTATTTCATCATCATGTATTGTGGTTGTAATATGAAATGCGATATGATAAACAGACACATAATTTTTTCAAATTGATGCTGCTTGGATATGCAGGCAAAAAGAAGCAGAACAGTTTGATTCACTCTAAAACGGATGCACAAAAACTACAAACTAACAAGCATTGCCTAATGTCTCCAAAGAAATATTTTAACAATATTCAGTTTTTAAAGTTGCTAGGTTGGTAGAAAAACTTTTTTTTTCAATTGTGCTAGCTTTTTACATTCACTTAATTAGACTTTACATTTAATACAATCACTTTCAATTATATTAAGTAATATTTGTTTGTTAATTGTAAAAATGAAGGCAGAAATATAATAACCTTGTAATTTTACAAGTGAATTTTAAAATAAAAAAAAGTGATCATATCAAATGAAATAACCCAATTTCAGAATCTTCACTGTAGACTATTTGTATTTCTTAAATCTTATCCTGTTGTGGTTTAATCACTGTACTAAGCTATATCACAATACTTTTTTCTTTTTCTTTTTTAAATTGTACTGTTAAGACAAAAAAATTGTGGATGCAGCTTCCAGGCGTAATTTTTCGAAAAGTACGACAATTCAGCTTTAGACAAGCAATTAATTTTATGTCATGTAGTAATGAGAACTAAAAGCTTGTTTTCTGCTATTCTGATGTCATTAATACAGTACCTGTAACGGTCTTTCCCCCCCTCTCCCCCTGTGTTTCTATATCTGCAGGTGTTTAAAGACTCTCTCATCCGGCAGACAACCGGAGATAAGAAGAACCCGTTCCGATACTTCAGCAAGCAGGAGCTACGTGAACTGTTTAAACTCGAAGACACACGTTCTTCCTCCACTCAGCAGCAGCTTCAGGCGATGCACGCACAAAACCGCCGCTCTGACACCAACCTGGACCAGCACATCGCTCGCCTTCACAGCATGGAGATGTTCGGCATCTCCGACCATGACCTCATGTTCTCTAAAGAGGCGGCAGCCGATGAAGATAATCCTGAGGATGCAGAGTCCCATCACTACATACAAACGCGTGTCCAGAAAGCACAAGAGCTCATGCAGGCAGAATCAGTACTTCACGGCCAGCTCATGGACAGCGTGGCCCAGAACACTGAACCGGCTTGGCTCAGGCAAACAGGGCAACCGAAATCTGCTGGTAGAGACCGGCCGTCCCCTCCTCGTATCAAAAACGAGCCAGTGACGGTGGATCTGACTCATTACAGTTTCGATGAGGCAGAACTAGAGGTAGATGAGCAGAACTCTCCGCCAGTTGAGGAAGTAGTGGAAGTTGTAGGTGAAGAAGTGGAAGTTGTAGGTGAAGAAGTGGAATTTGTAAGTGAAGAAGTGCAAGTGGAAAAGGAGTCTCCTCGTTCTGGTGGAGAAAGAAATGTTCATGTTCTAAAGACTGAGGTTAGCCCTGATGCCGACAAGCTAGCTCGCCATGTGATCACGCTGGATGACAGTTCAGATGAGGCTGACAAGTTGTACGATAATGCAGCATCTGAGCATCAATACTCGCAGCACAGCTTCTCAAGTCCTTCTCACCAGTTTCCAAAGTTGGAAGAACTTTCTGTAGCGTCTGATGCTCTTGATAATAGAGAGGATCAGGCAGAAAAGCCACATTCAACGGTTTTCTCTTCACCCCCTTCTCGACATGAGGCCACAGCGGGAGAGTCTTTTAAAGCAGAGGTGGAAATGCTTCAGGGAAATTTCAACCTGCAGCTGGAGGACAGTGCAGAAATGTTCTCTGTTGAAGAAGAAGTTTGTGAAGTGGAGGAGTCTGTAGCAGAGGAAAGTCCTGAGTTTCAACTTCAGATGGATATCAGTGGAGAAAGACTGGAAGAAGCAAGTATCCATGACAGCAGACAGGATGGAAAACAAAACAAAAGTGAAATCAGTACCTATAACAGTAGTGAGTCCTGTACCCATA
This sequence comes from Phoxinus dragarum, assembly GCA_033366665.1. Lineage (NCBI taxonomy): Eukaryota > Metazoa > Chordata > Actinopteri > Cypriniformes > Leuciscidae > Phoxinus > Phoxinus dragarum. The sequence continues at coordinate 58,448 of JARPMJ010001574.1, read as the reverse complement.
ACAATGCTGAAGTCAGTAACTGTAACGGTGAGGTCAGCAAGCATGAATCTCTTTTGGGGATCTGTTCTGCTCCGGACACACCTGCGGACGACTCCTTTTTGCATTCTGTTCGTAGAAAGAAAAGACAGGTCATCTCTGACACTGAAGAAGAAGAAGAGGAGGAGGATGAATCGGAGAAGCCATGTTTAACTAGCAGTCCGTTAGCTGATGGCCTTAGCAGGTTGGGCTCTTCCACACCAAAATCCACTTTGACTGACCGAGCTCGACTCCGCCGCAGCTTAAACACTTCTGTGGCATCGAGAAGGTCCTTCGTTGTATCCATGCTGGAAAACGAATCTGATGAAGAGTCAGCAGAGCCCAGTGAAGATAAATCCTATGAGATATCTGAAGCAAGTGAAAGTCATGCAGATGAATCAGTGGAGGAAGAGGAGCCGCACAGTGGAGGTAAAACCGAATCCTATGAGATATCTGAAGTAAATGAAAGTAATGCAGATGAATCAGTGGAGGAAGAGGAGCCGCCCAGTGGAGATAAAACCGAATCCTATGAGATATCTGAAGCAAATGAAAGTCATGCAGAAGAATCAGCTGTGCAAGAGAAGCCGCCCAGTGGAGATAAAACAGAATCCTATCGGTTATCTGAAGACAGTGAAACACATGCAGATGAGTCTGTGGTGGAAGAAGAGGAGCCCAGTGGAGAGACTTTAAACACAGAAGAGTCTAAAAGTGACAAGGAATTTGAGGAGATGGAAGAGAGTGTGGAGTCAAGAGGAGACCAGGAATGGCACAGCGCTCTGCTTGAATCCACTGCTGATGTTGAGCTAGACTCTAATGAAATGATGGATCAGTGTGCCCCTAAAACATACCCTATGGAAACGCACATTCTTCCTGTTAGCTCCACAAGCAGTGACGTGACTGCTGCTAAAGCCTCTGAGAACACATATGAGTCATTGGTACTGTCTGGGAAACAGAGTTTGGCAGAGGGGAGAAAGCAGGAGGCTCTGGATTTCTTTCTGAAGGCAATAGACATTAATACTGGTGACGCTGAAATCCAACTCTTGATTATTCAGTTGTACAGGCAACTTAGCCAATAGGGAAATTAAAATGTACACAGCTGTATAAGACTTAATCATATCTTAATCTTGTTGACAAACTGTTTGACATGCCTTTTTTCTCTCTGCCTGTTGTTAAAAAGAAATCGCAGGCTGAATGTGACTGAAACACACAGAACTGACCAGAGGAACTAGTTAAGAAAAATATGTTGTGCATGCTAATGTTGTTCATGTTCATTTCATTTCTTTGGTTTAAAAACTGTTCAATTTATCATATTCTGAAATATACATTAAATTCTCAAAGATTTCATAGCTTGTTTCCTGCATGATTGTGTTAAAATCATTGTTTGTTTTGTGAAGTTTTCTTAATTTTAAACTTAATTACAGGTGAGAGCTTTTAACTGTTTTAACCCCCAGTCTGAAGCTCTTGTCTAAAAAGTCCTCTGTTTTAAAGGAACATTCAGGGTTAAATACAGTTTAATTGACAGTATTTGTGATATGCTGTTTATCACCTCGTAAAGTACTTATTTTCTGTGGTAATTAATATGTGTCACAGATTTAGCATTGATACATTAAAGAGAATATACAGTATGGAAGCGGGCTAGGTTAAGATACTAATCTACCTGTATAGGGTGTTGCCAACTTATTGGGAAGGTTTTACCCTGTTAATGGTGATCATCTCATCATTAATTTTTTTACATAACAAAATATAATATATTGTCTTGTTCAAAGTGTGCCAAAAAAATAGGTTGCCATAATTACTATTAATTATTATGTGTGCATAAAATAGTCATACTATTTGATTATTTTTTTAACTAAATACTACCAAGTCTTGGGCTTAAAAGATATTAAATACTAGAACAAAAAAAAAACATCTTAGGAGACACGTGATCTGGTAAAGACAGTTTATTGGTTTCTAGGCATATAATTATGGCTTGATGCTCATGCCACCATGCACATCATCTAGTCATCACAACTTGAAGTCACTGCTGTACTGTATTTAGAGATTGAAGATGAGACACTTGGAGAAGTTTAGAAGTTCCCTGCAGGCTAATCATACAGTTTTTCAAGTAAGCTTTTTTCTGTGCATCCACACTATATAGAACAATTAAACAACAAAGCTGTTAACACTCATACCCACCCACTCCAGACATGTATACCTGAAATACCCATAGTCTATTGAAGTGTTTAGGCAAGTAAAAGCACACCAATGGTTTTTTGGTTTTGACCACAACACTTTGTTTCTTCAATGTCAAGGAATAAAGTCAGGACTCCAAATATAACTGGTTTACAATTGTCAAAAGAACTGAAACTACATTGTTAAGCACAGTGATGACACCGGAGGAAGAATATGACACTAATATTGAGTTAATCACTGGTAAACTATGGCTTTTAACTGGGCTTACTGCCTTTACTTTTTTATATACATGCTGTATTTGTCGATGGTCATATTTGTCTAATGTACTAATGCCCTGCGTTACAAGCATTCAATAGCAAACGGGGGGGTTCAATACAATGCAGGTTATGCGATGCAATGCAGGAGATGTTAGTTGAGCTTAAAATACACAGCAATTACTCAACAAAACATTTCATAATAATACTGTTACCAATGAGAACTGACAAAGAAACATTTTATCAAGTATTTCTAACTACAAAGAGTTAATATCACACACTATTTATTACTTCATACATTTATGATTCCTAAAATGTAAGAGTAACCAATCAGTGTTCTGTCTCTATCCAGTGATGACAATGTTATTGGAAAATGTTGAACTCTGGCCTGAGAGACCAAGAAACCTTCAAAGTAATGTCCAAACCCTCTTACCAGCAATTGTGGCCTTCCAAATCTGTATATAAACATACACACAACACGCATATCTAGTGAACACTTCACACTTGAGTTAAATTCTGTCCGTAATACTGAACCAGGGCTTCAATACACTTGGTTTTTGTGCTGTAAAGATTAAAGGCAGAAGGACATCATTTTTAATGAGGACATTGAAACTAGATGAATTTCACACTCATGCCCAGCAGTTTCTCCCTTCTTTGCATCTTCCATTTCCACTCTTTCCTTTTCTGTTGAAAGTGATGAGCAATTATCCCTTTGCAGTCAGATGCACCAATGTAGTCTGTCCCGTTACCTGTTAAATGAGCAGAAATATTTATCATGTTTATAAGGGTGTATCTATATGAAAATATTGGAACTGGTCAATCTCTTAAATCGTGAGAGAATTATTTGTTTGGGGTCAGCAAGATTTTTTTTTTTTTAAGAAAGAAACTATTCAGCAAGATTGTATTAAGTTGATCAAAAGTGACAGTGAATACTCCTATAATGTCAAATAAATGCTGTTCTATTTAACTTTCTATTCATCAAAAAATCCAGAAAAAAAATGCATCACAATTTCAACAAAAATATTAAGCAGCACAACTGTTTTCAATATTGATAAGGATTCTGAAGGATCATGTGACACTGAAAACTGAAGTAATGATGCTGAAAATGTAGCTGTCCATCACAGGAATAAATTATATTTTAAATTAGAAAATGGTTCATTTCAATTTACAATATTACTGTTTTTATTATCATATTAAACATGTAGTCTTAGTGAGCATCAGACCCTTGTTAAAAAATAAACATAAAAAAATCATAACAACCCCAAACTTTTAAATGGTACTGAATATCTGTTCTTGCTTACAGTCTATTTGTATGCATGAGTACACAAATTATTTTAACCAATTTTGTACCTTATTGTATGTGGTGTTTGTCAGAGGCTGACGGGTTGTTAGGGATGAGTTTAGAGTCAGATCCAGGGCTACAGACCCCTTCTATTAGATTCTTGTTGAAGTCGCCCAGGCTGGAAGCAGAAGACAGTCTGGGATAAGCTAATTGCCCCGTCAGATCCAACAGGTCTTCTAGAGCACGCATGTTACTCATTCCATTCTGCTGGGGAGAGTTCAGTGGGGAAAATTCTGGGATGGAGATTAACTCCTCCTTTGAGACGGGGCTGAGAACACACAAAATAAACATAAAAAAATAATAATAATTAGACAACAATGTTCCCAGTAAATTGGAGTTGCTTCATACCCCCCAAATGTTTTAGTCAGAATAATGTCAGCTGTATGTAAAAAAGTAGAAACAAATAAATGGATACCAAAGATATCAACTATTTTAAAAAAAGTGTTCACATATCACAAATTATATTTTCACATTGAAATTTGTTTTGAAACAATATTTTGTCAAAATGGACTCGATATATATATAAACAGTATATATAGGATTTAACATAAATAATGTATTGTGTAATATGCATCTCCTTCATTATTATGCTTGTCTGTTTTATTTACATGTGTTTGCTGTTTTGTTTTTTTAGGCTGCTTCAGATTCAGTATTATTGTGTGTAAATAAAAAATACTTTATTCAATTCTTTCTCATTTTTTAACCTTTTGTTTTACCGTGATGCAGTTCCTACCTGGTCAGTGTATAGGGCAGTCCAGTGTACAGGGTTTGTTGACACAGTAATTGTGTCAAACTCACCTAACCTCCATGTACTGCACTTCATCTGCAGAGTCCTCTGCCGCTCCACTCTTCCCTTCCAAAGTGTCCAGATATATAAGAGGCAGAGGCGGTTTTGACTCTGTCAATGTGGTCGAGGAAGAGGGCGGGTGGTCTTTCCCTCCATCCTTTGATTTCACCTGTGTTATCATATGTCCACCAGCCTGAGTGAGAGTCTTTGCTTGTGGGACAGTTACCGTTGGGGTCCCCTGTCCATTGGCATGAGGGATGTCTGATTTCTTCACAGTGATATCCTTCTTGGGTCCCTGAGCTGTGGCCTGTCCATTCAGTTGCACAGTTACAGGTGTTTTCACTTGGTTGCTGGCCTCCTGTTTGGCCAACTGACTGATAGTTTGGCATTTTCCATTGGTCAGGCTGTTTTCCTGTAAGCTGCGAGAGGGCATATTTGCAGGTACTTTCACTTGGGTAGAAACTTTGGGTTTGCTGTCTGTAGTCAACGCACTCGTAATATTTGCTACTAAGTTTTCAGGCGAGCTCTTCAGCGGGGTTACCTGCACCTTTGCTGTGGATGTGTCTTCTCGCTTTACCTCTTCTTTCACTTGTAAACTTTGGGTCTTCACCGGTTCACAATTTTGTCTAATAGTCTTGGCATTTTCTTCACTTACCTTTCCTTTCTCTTCTGTTTTCACTGCAATATGGTTGATGTCTACTTGGCCGTTCAAGGAGGGATTTGAGCACGACTTCATCTGTTTATTCATACAGCCATTCTCTGGTCTTTTCCCTTCACTCTCCAGTTTGTAAGTCTGGCCATGCACAGAGGTTGTCTGCATGATGTTATCCTGAGATTTGACCTCAGCACCTGAGGTCAAATGGTTACCACCTGAGAAGAAAAGAGGTGTTGGAGACTATTATAATAATAAATCATATTTTTAGCCTGATATTAGTCTGCAATAGACTGGAAAGCACTCTCATGTAAGTAAACCAGCAAGATACTAACTAATGTCATTGTTACATGTGCATGTATTTTTGATTGATTTGTTTTGTGTAATGATTTGTCTGTCCTTGAGGGGGCGGAAGTGTTCCTGTTATGTGTGTGCTTGTTTTATTAGGAACTGATTTCATGCACCTGTGAACCATGAGAAGCCTCGTTGCCAAGTCTGGGTGGCGAGCGGCGGCAATGTTGTGCGCTCTTTAGTCATCCCTGATTGTTTTTCCTTCCACAATTATGTTTATTTTCTATTTTATAATAAATTCCCCTATTGAAACGAGCTTTGTTAGGATGTCCCTCTTTTGTGTTATGGCTGTGGCCATAAGAGTTAAAGGGAGGTGGGGAAAAACATACATAAAATACACATATTTGACAGGATTTTAGGTTTTTGAAAGAAAATACAGATAAACCCGTTATCTGTAACGGAATATTGTGAAATAATATTACACTTTTATATACCCGTTTCAAACATGAGATCACAAAACAAAAAGCTTATGAAAAAATATATATATATATATGTTTTATTAACTTATATTTTAGTTGTTGTTATTCTCTGTTTTACATACTATGAACTGTACCACAATCCCCTATATTTGTCTTGTACATTTTGCATTGTACTTCTCTGTAATTAAACTTAATAAAAAAAAGAAATCATTCTAATTTGCTGATTTACTGCTCAAGAAATTTGTATTATTATTATCACAGCTGAAAACAGTAGAGCCGCTTAATATTTTTGTGGAAACTGAAACACTTTTTCTGGATTCTAGGTGATAGAAGTTCAAATGAACAGCATTTATTTGAAATGAAAGATTTTTGTAACAATTTAAAAATCTTTACTGACATCTTTAATCTTTAAACCTTTAACCAAAGTCACAGAACCACACATATGCCTGCAATGTAAAACAGAGCAGACTAAATTTAGTCTGTGCAGTCTTTGAATAGATCACCTTGAACACAACCTATGACAGAGAATATGATCCCCTGCTGCCCTCTCCTGACATTGCTGTAGATACTGCAGTGATGGAAAAATACCAGCAGGCCTGCCTGACACATTAGGTATATGCGCAAGAACAGTCTGCATTCACAAAACAAGGAAACCACATGCATGGGTAACACATTTCTATGGATAGCCTAATAGAAACAACACCCACTTTTTATCATAATTTAAAATGTAGTTATTAACATAGGTTTCAATAATGTTGGTGTGTGAGAGTGAGTGTGAGAGAGAGCAGGGTTGAGTCCTACCTGGCGGAGAGACAGGGTGGTAGACAGGAGATAGGGGCTCTGGGCTATCCTCTCTCTGTGAATATTAGGTCATTCTGTTACTTTAACTTTCAGAGCAATCATTTCCGCTCTACTTTCTCTACTTGAAAAAGGGCAATTCATATCACATCCATTTGGATGGTAACCCATGTAGTACTAGGTAGCTGTACAATGCTTTACCATCTGATTAGAAGTCACACGTTCCTGCTCTACTACAGTACATATACTGTATTCAGCTTAGATGTCACGCTAAACAGTTTTTAAATTTAAAATTGATGGATGGACTGTTTCTCACAGATACCTTCATCTCGCCGTCACTCTTTCTGGTTCTCTTCATTATTTCCTCTATTCTCTGCAAAGAATTTAAGCAGATATCAAGAAAATTTAAGCACTTTTTAATGTTGACTCCTATTGCAAAATACAAGAAATAAGAGTGAATGGCGTAAATGTTGTACTTGGTGAAATCACGTTCACCAACTAGAATTAAATGGTCAGTGAGGTTTGGTGTTTACAGTTTATTTCTATGTGGTGTAATCTTTCCTTCTACCGCATGCAAGGCTTCTGCTCTTTTACTGGGTTGTGTAGTATAAAGCTGATCTTTGCATAACTGCTTGTACTACCTTTTTTCGCTGTTGTCTCTCCTGTTCCTCCTGCTGTTTGAAATGTTCTCTCTCCTGCCGCTGACGATCAGCGTCCTTCTGAGCACGAATCTCTGCCTCCTCTTTCTATTGAACACAGACACAACTGAAAAGATTATGTATGGGTGGGTGGATGGATGGATGGATGGATGGATGGATGGATGGATGGATGGATGGATTTGGTTTTGAAAATGCAATTGCTAACAGGATTTTACATTCTTCAGAAGTTTGGAATCTAACTGCAAGCAAATGCTTTTTGGTCCAGTGACTGAAAAAAGAGTAATTTCACTCTAAATCGTCTGACCTCTTTCTCCATCTGGGCCTGGAGCTCCTTCTCTTTCTGTTTTTTCTCCTCCTGCTCTCTCTTCTTCTGTTGCTGCTCTTGTCTACATTTCTCCTCCTCTGCTTGACGAGTCTTCTCTTCCTGTCGAGCTCTTTCCTCCAGCTGCCTCTTCTTAAGTTGCTCACTCTTTAGCCTGAAAATCAAACACAGACCAACACAGTCTCATGAGGAAACGTCACCCTAGCACCACCAAAACCTCACTCCTGTACTGTATTCAAGCGACATTCAAACATCACTCAGGCAAAATATTGAACTCATCTTTTTTCTTTTAAATATTTTTAATTCTCTTTTATTTTTAATTCTCTCTTTTATCTCTTTTCTCTCTCTTTCTCTCTTTTAAGATATCTTTCAGTTTCTTATAATTGTTTAGCACTTTGGTACTTTGTGATTTTTAAAGTACTTTATAAATAAATTTGAATTGAATTGAAAAACATACAAAAACCTAAATGCTACAAAAAGTACCGCATTTGATAACATTGTTATGCAACGCATACTCATTATAAGGGCCCTATTTTAACGATCCAAGCACATGGTCTAAAGCGCACTGTGCAAGTGCACTTAGGGCAAGTCCGAATCCATTTTTGCTAGTTTAACGACGGGGAAAATGGTCGGCGCGCTCGTCGCATGGTCTAAAAGGGTTGTGCCTATTCTCTTAATGAGTAATGGGTGTGTTTTGGGCGTAACGTGCAATAAACCAACCAGAGTCTCATCTCTCATTCCTTTTAAAAGCCAGTTACGACAGCACCATGGCGGATTGCTATTTACATGACGGAATTTGCAAACGGAAAGATTAAACGCTTCTCCAGAGAGGAAACGCCTGAGACCGTCTACGCCTTGGACAAGCCGGATTCCACCATATCTTTATGTACACAATAATAATATTTTACATTGTAATCCTTTTATTTTTAATATTTGGCATGTTTGTGTGCTTCTGTGTGTCCCTGTGTGTGTAATAAGCAGTGTACACGCATTGTGGGCTCGCCTGTAGGCACACATTACTAACGTGCTCTATAACAAAAAAAATTGCGTCATTGACTTTAGACCAGGTTTCAGTTGGTCAATGGCACAGTCTATTTCAGTTGCCTCAAAATAGCAACGCGCCAACAATGCACCTGAACACACCTCGTCTTAAGACCAGCACGCCCATGGGCGCACAAATGGGCACAAATGCATTTGCTATTAATGAAACAACGCAGCGCAGGACGTGAAAATGAAAACTGTGTCGGACTGAAACTAGCAAAAAACACATGCATTGCGCCAGGTGTATGATAGGGCCCTAAATGTCTGCGTCACGTTCAACAAGCACTGAACACGTATACAAATACAGCATCAGTCACACGGACGCATACTTTTCCTGCTCCTCCAGTTCCCTGCGTTGTTTCTCCTCCTGTTCCTTCAGCAGTCTGGCCAGACGCCTGCGTTCTGCAAGCAGACGAGACGCCTCCTCAGCATCTGTCGTTCCAGCAACTACCTTGCCAGCAGAGTTCACCAGTGAAGAATCTGTCAGAGAGTGAAAGCAAGAGTAAAACCATTTTTACAGTATAAATACAAATTTGACATATCATTGCAGTTAAAATGAGTTTTAACAAGTGAGACAGACACTAGTCCAAAACTACTCAACTTTGGAAAGCTCAAGGACCACAAAAGAGGATGTCCTTTTTCTAGGGCCAAACTACTAATTTAGATACTATAGTAATTTTTTTATACTAATGAGGCCATGGACCCTGTTTTAACAATCTGAAACGCAAGTATCAAACGCGAAATGCAAGTAACTTTGTGGGCGGATCTCGGACGACGCAAATCTAAAATGGATTGGTCTGAAGTAGCTACATTACTCATAGGTGTGGTTTGGCCATAACGTGCAATAAACCAATCAGAGCGTCATCTCACATTCCCTTTAAGAGCTTGTTCCATGGCGGATTGCTATTATAATGGCGGATTTGCCAGGCGCATGCAACTTACATGATGGTAAAGGTGATTTCGCATTTTGTTTCCTGCTTCTTGACGGACAACCCACTTTGTCAGGTGCCCTTATATACCAATGTGCCTTGCCACTATTAATCAAACAGGTTTGATCCGTCATTACTACAATTAGCCTGTATAATTTGGGTAAATGTGTAAGCTCTATTTATGCCTATTTTTCACATCTTCGTGGACACCACAATGATTTCCCTCGTGTGGTTATATTTTTCCTTGTAATTATGTATGGTTTGCAAAAATATGAACTGCTGCGTCAGTGTAGATGAGAGAAGCAAAGTGTATGCACGTTGTGCACACGCTACATTATGACCAAGAATTGGCCCTTAAAATAGCATCTGAATAACGCGCCACTGACTTTAGACTAGGTTTTTCCTGGTCTGTGGCGGAATTGTTTTCTGAAACTGCAAAATAGGAACAGGGAACGTTTGCGCCGGAACACGCCTCCTCTTTTCGCTGAACCACCCCAAACCCCCCCTCCCGGAGCGCAAGTTCATTCCCTATTTTACAGACGTGCGTCTGTGGAGGAAAAAGTCTGCTGTGCGTCGGGTGCAAAATAGAAATGATACATGCGTCGGTGTACAAAGTCAATTGCGCTGGGTGTAAGATAGGGTCCCATGTGTGGTATCCAGTATGACAAAATCCAGTAAAAAAAACAAAACACACAAAATGTAGCACGTTAAAATGTGATAAATAAGCTACATATGAAAAGCCACAAAAAATGGCTTGAGTGAGTCTGCACTAGTGTACTGAAGCAGCAGGTCATGTTGTGTTAAAGGTTTCAGACCCACCTGCACACTTGCTTGCAGTCGCATCATTACAGTTTGACTTGGGATGGTTTTTCTCAGGGGTCTCCATCTTGTCATTCATTTTTTGTTGGTTTTCCAAAACACTTTTCTTCTCCTTTACCCCATTAGTGTGATTTTCTATCTTTATTGTTCTTCTTTCTGGAGGAGGTATGCTGGAAACCATTTTTGGTGCCTTATCCAAACTTTCATTTTTAGGGCCCTCCTTCGGATCCTGACTTTTGACGTCCTCAGCTTTTTTGTCTTGTGTCTTCCTGTTGTTGTCACTGACTGGTGTGGCGGGTCTGTGTTTCATAGGGGAGGGTGGATACTGCCGCACTGTACATGGTGACTGAGTACGATTCTTAGGCACTAACCTTCAACCATACAAACAAACAGCTGACTCAGATACTTATAGTCAGCAGAGTACTGAATACAAATGTAATTAATTGGAGATCACTTTGCTAGCATCCTATATAATATATATAGATAAGTGTGTGTATGTTACTTGGGTGTGGCAGGTGAGGCAGAGCGCTGGGTAACATCAACAGGAGATTTCGCTCGCCTCACTGGTGAACCTGTGGCTGGAGAGCCAGTCCTCCTCTCTCTACGCAATCTCTCCTTCTGCAACAAACACAAATAACACATAACATGGTACACAGCGTGTCAGGTACCTTCGCTTTGGCATTTTTCACAAACACTATCAAAAAATTCCATTGGTAAAATCAAAAGGGCCGTCTTTAAAGTAACCAATAATGTGCCATTTTAACCCACTTGACTATCGATTTCCTCTCCAAGTTTTCCCAGAATATCAACCCTATATTTCTGTCTTTTTACTTTTTTATAAGTTAATTTGATGTTTTTATTCGGAAATCAACTTTGTTTGACATACATTACCATTCAAAAGTTACGATTTCTTAGTTAAGAAGTCTCTTATGCATGCCAAGGCTGCATTTATTTGATCCAATATTCCGCAAAAACTAAAATATTATGAAATATTTCTACAATTTCGAATAATTGTTTTCTATTTTAATATATATTTTAAAATATAATTCAAAATATATTTTGAAATGTAATTTATTCTTGTGATCAAAGCTGAATTTTCAGCATCATTACTCCAGTCTTCAGTGTCACATGATCCTTCAGAAATCATTAGTAGAATATGAGGATTTGATGCTTAGGTAACTTTTATATATATATATTCTTATTATTATCAATGTTGAAAACAGTTTAAACTGCTTTATATTTCTGTAAAAAACAGATATATTTTTTTCACAAGAGTCTTTAATGAATGGAGTTCAAAACAACATTCAAAGGTATGTGCAAAGGAAAATGTGTCCTTGTATTAATGTCCTTAAAAAAACAGTAGACTCGTTTTTACAAAATATGGATAAAATATCACCAAATGTTAATTCTGCATTAATGAATGAGACATTTAATAATACATTCATTTAATCAGAGGAGTAATTAATAAAAAATAAAGAAACACATTTTTTTTCAAATTGTCATTAGAGTTGAAAATCTAATTAAAAAAGCTTCTTCATTCAAATGAACATACAAAATAGATAGTGATAATGAAGAAAATGTATACAATAGAAGGATAAAAGTGTTTTATTGCCTGTATTTGCATGTCTGTATGGACAGTATGACTATGGCTAAAAACAGAAGAGGTGAGCTTCATTTGAGTTTGTAACCGATACTGTATGTCCTGACCTTGGGGGTGTCGGGGGCACTGACTGCTCCACTGGACTCTTCTGCTGGCACAGGATTGTTTCTGCGGCGGCTCGGTGACCCTCGGTAAGGTGACCTGTGAGGACTGGGGGGCACTGAATGGGAGAGACATAGGAGCATTTCTCAGTCAGAATAGATCTATCAATATTACCATTTTTGTCTACACAGCGTAAACTGACATTAAACACTTAGTAAGCCACATGTACACACATACACACTCTTTGGTTATTTGAAACAAAAAAAACAAAACAAAAACATTCAGTGGCACAAATGAACACAGAAAATTCAGCTCCAAGCTTTCACAACACAATACACCTGTTGCGGAGTGTGTGTCTGTATGTGTGTGTATGTGTTGTGTGTGTGTGTTACCTTTGCAGCGCAGACAGGACAGATGCATCTCTGCAGCACTGTTACAGCGAGCCAGTGAGGAGTGTGTGTGTGTGAGGAGGCGATTCACTTTTTGTTTGTCCATATAATTCAGATGGCCATGATGGGCTGACAGAGAGAGGGATGGAGGAATGGAGAGAATGAAAGGGAAAAAGGTAGGGATGAATTGGATGGATGGGACTGACATAACATTAATATGAATGGAGAGATGGAGGGATGTATTTGGATGGGTGTGTCCAAAGCCTTTTTTTTTAGCATGCATTAAAAACTTTATGTTAAAGAGACAGAAGGATACAGCTCCACAGATTTAGACTGACCTTGACATGAGGTTGAACAATTAATGGCAGAAAATCTATTTTATGTGAACTACTGTTTTAAGGTAATTCATATAGTTTATTGCATCTTTTCTAACAAACCTAATAAGGATATATAGAAAACATGATGATGAAGGGCAATTGGGGGTTCTGAGAGGGTTAATATATGCATGGACGTGTGTGTGTGTGTGTGTGTGTGTGTGTGTGTGTGTGTGTGTGTGTGTGTGTGTGTGTGTGTGTGTGTGTGTGTGTGTGTGTGTGTGTGTGTGTGTGTGTGTGTGTGTGTGTGTGTGTCTGCTGAGATCCAAATAGAAAGAAAAACTACCCATGTACAGACATACATGCACACGCAACACTTTACACTGAAATAACCATAGCTGTGATTTAAGTACTGGTTCACACAAATGAAGTTGTTAGTAAAAAATGTACAGTCACAATCATACAAAACTCACAAGAAGACACAGCAGCACACTGACATTCAGATTTGCTTTGACTTTCACAGAGCAGAGATAGAGCAAGTGAGCAAGAGCAAGTGCACAATAAATATACAGTGCCGTGCTAAAGAATTCAGACTCACAATTCAACAATTCTCCCATTATCTGTTGTTTTTTATTTCAAACCACCAATTTAGCTTACCACCATATTGAAATAGTGCCACAGATTATTAGAAGCGATTTTCACACGGCTCTATTTGCTTAAGGGGTATTTTTACATTGCAAGTGGGTTTGGCCTGAGCAAAACATGATGCTAGGATTGTGGTTATCAGGGTGTTGCTATGTGGTTGCTAACATGTTGCTATGCAATTACTAGATTTTTGGGTGATTTCTATGTGGTTTTGTATTGACACAAGTTTAAAAAAAAAAGTGATACACTTAAAAATATTTAGGCCTAAATTTTAAATGTAAGACTTATGCATTCGATTTGCAAAATTAAATACAAATCCATTTTAAATACACAATGACCAAATTTATATATTTATTATCAATAAATCCAACTGATTTAAATCTCATATATTTGAACTATAATTGAATATAGTTTGTTCCTTAGCTAGCATATTTGATCCATATTCATACTTTTTAACTGAATAAACATGATTATAAACTGATCATGTTTTAAGCTATTTGAACAAATACATTTTGAAATTATGTTTATATATATATATATAAACAACTAGATGCCAATTGTTAAAATTTAAATTTGGCATGATTTTTCCAGTGAAAAATCTTAACCGCTTCATTTATGTGTATGACTGGCAAATATGCATCACATTTATTTGTTTTCTTAAAACTGTTTCCCAAATAGATGGAAATGTTATATGATATTTACCTAAATATTTGGGGGAGTCTGGTCCTTAGATATGGCATTGGCTCATGTCCCTCCTTTAGTGTAATAGAATTATGTAAAAAAAAATTACCCGTTGTATCACCCGGCAGACAAAAATCATAAGTCAGGCGTTAGCATTTGCCACCGTTTTTTTATTCATTTTTATTGTTTAAAAATAAAATAAAAATCACATTAAACTGAATTTAGATAAAGGGTTTGTAATTCAGTGTTTGAGAGAAGGTGCTAAAGGCCTGAATATGTTTACATGGCACTGTACATTCAGATTAGGTATAGCAGCATGTGAATTGCTCAGCAAAAATAAAATCTTGGACATTCTCATACTTGAAAGCAGCCTTCTCTTGTCATCCCCTTATCTTGCTGGCTCTTGATCTAAAAACATTTTCAAGGCAGCTAATTTTACATAGCGTCAATGGGCAGTCTCTTGTCTGTGACCTAAATGCAACTGGGTCACATTTGGATATTATGCAAGCGTTTACCCCATTTAGCCCCGTAAGTGCTCAAGCAGGAACCAGGGAAGGAGAGCAGGCTGGTTTAGAGTTTTGGGATGGAAACCAAAAACTAGAAGAAAGGTGTCAATCTGAGGGGACAGGAGGCAGAAGGTGGTGAGAAAAGGCCAGCTTTAGGGTTCATACCGTTGCCTGATTCGATGGCAGTAGGAGAGGGGGCAGCGAGGTCATGGGGGAGGGCAGCAGAGAGAGGAGGCGGGGCATTCTCCCAGTCACCTGGGCGATGGGGTCACGGCAGAGCACAGCAGAAACAGCACAGCGTTATGGACAGACTGGGCACCCTTAGGTGAAGTGTGTGTTTTTGGGGTGGTGTGTGTGTACCTTAGCACACACACCTAAACACTTTCACCACATCCTCTGGCGCTCTCCAAGCATAGCAGCCAGACACAATGAGCAGGGCTGATCTGACTTCAGACACACTCAAACTCAAAACCTGTGTCCTTCACACACACACACACACACACACACACATTGCAATCATCAAATCAGAACACACTTTTATGATCAAGTCCTGAAATCATCTCAGTGCTCTCAATAAGCATTCATTCACTTAATTTCTAGGGAAAAACATAAAGCAGCAGGAATTAGGACGATTGTGTCTTAAGATGAATCGTTCAAACATCACTGTGGATATAAGCACACACTAAATTAATAAATGTAACTTTTTAATTTAAGATATCTTTTCAATTTAAAAATAGATAAATAATTTAATAATGTTGAAATTTTATTTTATTTTACAATCTAAAATGACCTCAGAAATATTACAGAAACACACAATTTACCTTTTGAACTTCCCTAGCTTTTTAAATGATTAAATCTAAGGCTCCAAATCAATAACCAATTTCTTAACCAATTAATGAGCCTGTATCTAAATCAAGCCAAAAGAACAGAGCGCAGCTCACAGAAAGTGCTGATTCACTTACAGTATGCCTGCCTGTCTTTCCTCTCTGATGAGCTGAATTATGAAACCTGAGCTCAGCTCTAGTAACACTGTGTCCTAAAGCCCAGATGAAAATCATGCAAATGCAAAGACGCTGCACTGTAGCTGCACAACAGCTTCTTAACTTACAACTGCTATGTGGAAAATGTACATGTGTTTTTTATATCTCACCTCAAAAAATGTCTCTGGAATTTAAACATGCATGTTTATTTAACAAAAAAAACATTTAAAGGTAATAATCTTGTATTTAACTACTATAAAGAACGTTCATGACATAAAATGAAGATGGAAATTTTAATAATTAATTTAATTTAATTTAGAAAAATGCCAAATAAAAGCATTTTCATGAGTGGTCTCAATCCACCATTTCATGAAAGATTTGAATCGCAGTAGTGCCTTCCTTCCATTCGCACTCTATCACTACTCTCTCCCCTCCACCAAGTCTCTCCTTTTCTTCATCCAATATCACGTGTGTTCATTACACTCACCTTGAGCGGTACCGTTGGGACCCCATACCCAGCGTTTATTCCTGTTCTCCAGCTGCAGGCTGCGCTCATGTGATTTCCTCATCAGAGCCTCCAGACGCTCCTGTGTGTTACAGCACAGGAAACACCAGACATTCACTTCACCAATGGATATTTACACCAACAATATTAGTGTACGCACTGAAAGAAGAATACGCATCATTCCATATGAGTGCTCATATGCACCACCGTTCAAAGTTTTGGGCTAAGATGTTTTATTTTTTTGAAAGAAACTAATAATTTTCTTCAGTAAGGATGCATTAAATTGATGAATACAGTAAAGACATGTATAATGTTATAAAATATCTCTATTTCAAATAAATGCTCCTCTATTGAACTTTCTGTTAATAATATTTTTTTAATAAATGCAGTATGTCTGTTTTCAACATTGATAATAATTACAAATATTTCTTGAACACCAAATGAGAATCAGAATTATCACCGAATTATAAGGATCATGTGACACTGAAGACTTGAGTAATGATGCTGAAAATTCAGCTTTGCCGTCACAGGCATAAATTACATTTTAAAATATATTCAAATATAAAATTACTGTTTTTACTGTATTTTGGATCAAATAAATGCAGCCTTAGTGAGCCCAAAACATTTCTTTCAAAAATCTTTAAAAAATGGCACATCACCGACTAAGATACTAACTATAACTATTAACTTTAAATTTCCCCCATTAGGATCTTTACTAGGATTTCAGGTTGTAATGATTAGCACAATAACTCATTCCCTTCCATAGAAAGGGCGCCAACATGATCAGTATACTAAGTCGTATACTCAAATATTCACATGACTCAGATAGCAAGTTTCAGCGAACCTTATTTACGCTTTCATTTGTGTTTGCTTTGCATCTATGAAAATGGTTCCAGCAACATTTGTTGAGACCCTCATCACCTCCCCCGCATGCCACCTTGTTCCTCTTTCTTTCTTTGCCCACTCCTTTTCAGGATCTGTTTTCCGAAATGAACATAGTTGTGAAAGCTGACTGTGTGGCAGATGAAGGCCGTGTTTGAGAAGAATAATGAATCCACAGCCCAGCGAGAGATAAGGATTAAAATAAAGTCTGATCTGATCTGGCCAAATCCCTCTGATTGGAGAAGTATCACAAGCCACGACACCCAGTAAACACTTGCAGGCTCGTCACAGATAAATGAGTGTGTAGGAATAGTGTCTGCCCTGTGGGTGGCTGATATTACATGGCAAGGCAGGAATTCATTGCCATAGATACAGTGCATTTGCTGAAAATGTCATTTCACACAACATAAAAAGTCATGATTCTTTTTTTTCTTTTTCTTTTTCTTAAATTCAGATGGTTTTAAATCACAATGCAGCCTAATGTATTCACAATACAGGCTGTATAGCTGTCCTACAGTTATTGGAGATCAATCACAAGGGATGTTTGAAATTACTGTCCTGACATCTGGCATATCAGTGCCGTATGAGAAAATAGCATCCGAAAGGTCAAGGGAAGAGGAGCACAATTATCTTGTGTCCTTCTTTCTCAAATGAAAAGAAAAACAGTATCTATAATTCCAGTGACTCATTAACCTAGGACTGGTGGATTTGACTAGAGATCTCTGACCTTCTCCTCTTCAAGCTGCTGTCTTCTCTTTTCCTCCACGGCTGCCCTGCGAAGCTCCTCCTTCTGTCTCTGCTCGTCCAGCCGCTTCCATCGCTCTTCCACCGTCTTCTCATACTGCAGCTGTGCTCGCTTCTCCTTGTCCTTTATAGCTTGCTCCCGTGCAACTGAGAAAGAGCGAGAGAAACTATTGACTACATTCTAATTTCTATACGTTATGAAAAAACACCATCCAACTCAGAGCTCATCGTCGTAACTGACAGCTTCTCACAGAGAATGTTCTTGTGTACATTCGCCATTTTTTTAATTGTTGGTCTATTTAGACATGCAATAAACTGGACAAACATCTTTGGCAATTAGCATTGTGTTGTTTAGATATCAGGACAGGTTACTAAGGGTTAAGTTGTACCCTTAGGTAGATTTGGTTTGTAGTGGACAAGTTCATACATCTTAACAAACTTCTTACAAACAACTGTACAAAGGACGGGAGTCATCATTACATATCAAACCATTCATCCGCTGGAACTGTCTAATACACAGAGACGCTGGGTAAAGCTGTGTCTCCATAATCAGCCTACTAGACCATCAGAAGAGAAAATCACATTGTCCTGATTCAGTGTGAGATGTTGTCAGGCTATATGTCAGTGTCATTATTCTAGAATTATTTTCGTAACTTGTTTCAAAATAAAAAGTATCTTACCTCCAAAAAACAAACTTTTCTGTCCTGTCATACTTTATAAAAAGGTCAAGGTTTAATGGCCTTGGGAAAATATTGGTCCCATGGCCAAACCATCAGGGAACCACTTTACTAGACCATTTAACAATTTGACTCAAAAAGTTTCTGTTCTTTAAAGATATATTAAAAAGATAGAATTGTTTCAATGAAAGCATGATAAAATATTAAGGCCATCAAGGTTTTATCAATGTGACTGGACAGTTTCCTTAAATAAAACAAAAGCTGGTGCCCCATTTCACACACAGCTTCACAATTGGCTACAAAGTTGTTTTTTTTCAATTTGTTTTTCAAAGTTGTTTTAAAACTTATATATATATACTGACAAACAGTTGCAATTTTGATTTTTCGAAAAAGTGCTCCGCTTAGTCATTCCTGTAGAACAAGTACAGAATGGTGCTAGCAACACCAAGATCATAGGGTCAATTTCCAAAAATACATGAACTTACTGAATATTTACCTTAAATACAATGTAAGTTGCTTTGAATAAAAGCATTTGCCAAATGCATAGATTAAAATCTTAAATTAAGGCCCATCCAAAGTTGAAATCGCCCTGTGAGTCACTTATTTGAATTTACTCCCCACACACATACAGAGACATAAACAGTCACACTTACCCAAACTCTTCTCCCTCTCCTCACGTCTCTCTTTGGCAAGCCTCATCCTATCATCTGTCTTCAAATAGCCCTCCAAATCTTTGACAGAGTGACAGGGAAAACATAAAAACAAAGGAAAATAGACACTTTATCTCTTTAGACAGGTTTTACACTGCCTGTGCTTTTAGACAAACAGTCAGATGAGTTGGAAGATGTCCACTCAACACAAACAGAAAAGGTGGGACTTACATTGTTTACCTGCATATGCGTTGGTATTGGTCGAATGGCGTGAAGGTGAAGCGTGCCCATTGGTCTGAGTTTTCTTTTCTGTGACAGTGGGTGGGGCCAGTGCATCAGCTTTAGATTGGATGAAGAATAAAGGATGAGGAGGATGAAGAAGAAAACCATGTCAGTGAAAGTTCATAAGTAGCCATTTTAATTCTGCAATCAACCTCTTTTCAAAAATGTGATATCTATCCAAAAATCATACAGTATATAATATAATATAATATAATATAATATAATATAATATAATATAATATAATATAATATAATATAATATAATATAATAAATGCATTCTTGTAGCTTTAAAAATACAGAATGGCGCTTGCAACACCAAAGTCATGGGTTTGATTCCCAGAGAATTCAAGAACTGACTTTAATAGTTTAATAAAGGTGCAGTGTACAACTTCTGCATTACTTGCAGCAGAGAATTTAGTAGTAGTAGTTTATTTTGAACATGTAAAACAAAAATATATATACATATATATATATGCACATACACATTTATAAAACAAAAAAATATATATACAGACATGCATACATATACAAACTTAAAATAAAAATAGCAGCTAAATAAGGTAATTTACTTCTCAGTACAATTTTCCAAAATGATTGTAAGTAATTCAAATTAGAAGTTCCCATGTTCAAAAAGGAGCAGGAAGAAGTTCTTAACAAACTTTTCAAGTCCTACCCCCTTTCTCTATTTCTATCCTTTAGTTAAATACAAAACAATTTGATGCTTCTTTTATACATACATCTTTTCATACACCGTCTATCTACAGTTCACATAAACCCATGCATTCACATAAATACAGATGTATACATACACTGTAAAAAAAATTGCTGCGATTATTTAGCACAACTTAAAATCCAACATTGTTTCAACTTTAAAAAGTATGTGTTCAAGCTTGACTTAAAATATTGAGTTTAGTTAACTTAAGTTTAGTTTGGTTAAGTTGGATATTTAAGTTATCTCAACAAATTTTAACTAATCGCAGCCACATTTTTTACAGTGTACAAGCATACACCCACATTTACATTTTTTCCCCTTTTCTTTTCTTCTTTCATTTCCATATATCTTATTCATTTCCCTCTATCTATAGGAGATCAAATAATAACACCTCCATACTAAACTTAATTTGTACACCAAGGAACCAATATACAATACTTTCACCTCGAGTCCTTTTTCGTATCTATTTAATATATTCAGTTTAAATAGTCTTTTAAATGTACTTATTGTTGTACATGATTTCATCTCTTCATTGCAACTGTTCCATACATTAACTCCTTTGGTTGTGATGCAGTGATATTTAGAATTTGTTCTTATACATTTCTTTTTAAATACAAATGTTCCTCTTAAGTGATGTTTGCTCTCTCTCATTTGAAACAACCCTTGAATACTGTTCGATAGCTCTTGATTATTTATTTTGTACATGATTTGTGCAGTTTTGAAGTCGACAATATCTCTGAATTTTAGTGCTTTTAATTTAATAAACAGTGGAGTAGTTGGTGCTCTGTAAGTGCTTTTATTTACAATTCTTAAGGCTCTTTTTTGAAGGATAAATATAGGTTCCGTGTTGGTTTTGAACAACAGAAAATGGTTTAACCCTCATGGTTTTGGTTATGGTTTTTCCCCATACTTCCAAACAGTAAGCAATGTATGGCAGTATGAAGGTACAATACAACGTATATAATGTTTGTTGATTTAATAGATAACTGGTTTTATACAATATAGCAATTGATTTGGCTATTTTGGCCTTTATATAGTGTATATGTGGCTTCCAACATAATTTTTCATCAATTATTACTCCCAGAAATTTAAGTTCTTTTACTCTTTCTATTTCAATATCATTTATCATAAGTTTTTTATTTAAGGTTGTGTCACGATTACCAAAAATTATAAATTTAGTTTTACTTAAGTTCAGTGTTAGCTTGTTTGCATCAAACCAGCTCTTCATCTTTTTTAATTTATAAAAGAATTGTAAAAATGTTGACTATTTCCGTCTGTGCCAATAGCCTTGTGGGTAGCGCGCCGAGTCCGCCGACATATAGCGCAGTTCCCGGCTCGAGGTCCTTTGCCGATCCTGTTCCCCTCTCTCTCTGGCCCATGCTTTCCTGTCTCATCTGCACTGTCCTATCTTTAAAAAAAATACTATTTCCAAACTGGTTTTCCAAACACCTCTACTACCCTGTCTGCTATTTTTTGAACAAACTGTAGTTTGGCTTACCTAAACTTGTCTGCACTCTACTTGATTCATCACAAAAATGAAACATTTAAACTTTAATGTTACTGGGCAAAGTGTAGGAGGGTCTTACTCTGTTTCATAGAAGGGCTGTCTGGGTTTGTTTTCTGGTAAGTTGGTGAGGCATGGCCATTGCTTTGAGATCTCTTTTCCGGAGTTAAAGGTGATGTCATGACTTTAGTAACTGCAGAGAAATAGAGAACACACCAATTGTGGTGAAAATTGATTGAAATGGCAAGCTTCAGTTTTGAGAAGACCTTGACATACATAGCTGGCCTTGTTAAACAGAGATATTGTACTTGAGTTATAAAGACACACACATATAAGTATATAAAATGGCAGACAGAGTAAAGTAAACATTACAGAATTACGGTTGAACAAATTGAGGAAGGCTAAACAGTTTGTTTATGTTCTGAGTCTAGCAGAAAGAAGAGACAATTGATTCCTTCTGGACTAGATTATAAATCTGAAGCTGTGGCCTAGTTACTTCTGCTTCATCTATTCCCAAACTTAAAATGCAAACACAATCAGTCATTTCACAGTCACACACTTAATAGAGTCAGACATTATATAATTTATTCACAAAGATTTGCACCCATGGGAACACAAAAACAACACTCATTGAAATAAACAATCCACTGACAATCAATATATTAGGCAGTTTAGTACAGAACCAAATTACATTTCGTGACCTGAAGAGTACAGTAGGTTCTAAAAATAACAAGATGGTTCTTAAATTGTCTTCTTTATTTTCAATTTCCTTGTTGACAGCATTGCAGTCTTTTTAGTTCAGTTATGTTCCGTTTCCGATCTTCTTTCCTTCCTCTGCATGACGGTTCTTTTAAATAAATTGCTCACTCATGATGGTGTCCGTTGTTGGCTCTGTCTCCTTCCTTCCTCTCTCTCTCTCTCTCTCTCTCTCTGCTTCCAAATCTATATCCCCAGAACACACACAAGCTCTGCTATAAGAATCAGAGAGTGCACATAAAGCTGACTGAGAATGTGTAAGCTCAATGTCATAAAGAACAATGAATAAAGCAACACAGCACTACAACTACTGTGGGTTTTTATAAATAATTGTAAATAATTATAAATACATTATTTTGTAGGTTCTCTGGATATCTTAGCACTACACTAAAGACCATGAATGAATATATATATATATATATATAGCTAGTGCGCCTCTTGAGGCCAGGGAAGTGAGGTTTATCAACAGCTCTTACAAATTGGCCTCTGTTACACTCACCCCTAAACCTCACTCCCATGCGGGTCACGGCACCAATGTAACCCCTCAAAGTCTTACTCGCCCTTACTCTGTGGAGGCCTCAAACCCAGGTTGCCGGCATGAGAGGCGGGCGAGCTAACAAGGGCACTAAAGACAGCAGGCTCTAGCTTCAGTCGCTAGTGTGCCTCTTGACGCCAGAGGAGTAAGGTTTACTTACACAGCTCCTAGCTGGTCTCTGTCACATTTATAACACACTATATCATAGAACTGAAATGTTTAGATGTGGGTGATAAAACTCAAACTGTTGTAAACTCTTAAAAATATAGGTTCCAGAAGGGGGTTTTCGTAGCAATGCAATATAATAACTATTAAAGTACCTTTCTGTGAACACTGTCTACATAACTTTATAGTATACAGTAGTAAGTCTAAATGATTATCTTAAACTTAATAGTGATCTGTCAAAATACTTAGTAGGCATATAGCCTACACACTAAGTGCACTTTTCAGATTTGGTTAAGCACACTAAAGTAACATGCAGTAGGACAGGGACAGTTCTGCAGATGCTGCTTAAATCACACGCATTCACTCAAAGCTATAGCCTACTGAAGCGAACTCCTGAGCCGGATGTAGCTCTCTTCATCGATTTTCCATTAAATTAATTTGGCAAATGGACGTGGTTTAGTCTTAACGGCTCAAATCTCATCAGAGTTTTGACTTTATAGTGTTGGGCGGTGTTCCCCCCGTCAACTTTCGACAGCCTCCCATGCCCTGAAAATGCAACGCAGTACAACCATAATGTAAGCTAGGCTACTTGCCCCATCTGAGGATGACAACCAAACAAACAAACAATAAAGACCTGCAACGAGTCGCACCGGGAATTGTAGGCTACGAAACAAAAAATCTTAAAAAGCAAAAGGTGATAGGACTAAATTAAAGATTTTTTTCGAGGTGGAGCCAGGCCAGTTAGGATGTGAAAGCATAATAAATCAGAAGCTTTAGCGGTTTTTGTCGGCCAGATCAGACAGAAGCATTTTGAAAAGTAAATAATTCAACTGGGCACGTCAGTCATTGTTCTTCATCGCCTCACTGTAAGCTAGTAGCGTACCTATGCATGCTAGATAAGCGTAAACATATCTATGAGTAAGTCATTGTCCTACTCATCCAATACCACGCTAACAAAACAGCGCAGGTCCGCTTACTGAATTATTGACAGACACGTTAACGTTACCTTTGCGCAAGTCGCTCACCTGTCGTTGTACTGACAGCGGTGTTGACATCGTTCTCCGCCATCTTCGTGGTCCACCGGCGGCTCTCCCAACCGCAATGTCACGGACAGCGACGCAGCAAAACGCTATCCCCAAAAATTCAAGCCAAGAGAAACAGCATAGCCAGCCTCTTCCTGGACTGCCGCTGCGGTAACGTACCGGGTACCGATCCACTTTCAACAATCTCAGCAGAATGAGCTCTGTGGCGCTATCACAGATTGTTAGGTTTGCAGTAATGAATCGATTGAGATGAAAGTTAGTCTCGCGCGGCAGCCGGGAGTTTTCTTACCAGCTGTCCCGTAAAGAGGATAGCCTATAACACCAGAAAAGCGTTTGTGGAGAGTCTGGTTAGAGAGGCTGGACAGCGCAGTAGTGCTGAAACACTGACTGACGTCATCGACAGCGGTGAAATAGAGGCAGAGAACTGATTTCGATCTTCGAGAAACGACTGCCCACGTCCACATATTCACAACCAAAACTTTTCAAATGACAAATTTTTGTATACTTAGGGCGAATTAAAGAAAGCAATAATATTACAAATTAAAATAGTTTAATTATTAACAATAATTAACAATAGCAGCAAATATATATATTTTTTTTTTTGCGTGTGTACATTTTAGGTATGGTGTCGTCGCGAGCTACGCGTCCAAACAATTCCACTGACCTCAAAAATATGCAAATTGAACGTCACGGTCACGGTCAAATGTAACTTAGATTCTACATATTTGAATAATAGCCTAATTAAAAATAACAGAGAAAAGAGATTATTTTTTTATGATGACAATAAAAGATCGACAGTCACATTTTTATGCTAAATATTATATTACTTGGTAAGTTATACATAAACATTACATATGTGAATGGTCTGAAATGAATACCCAATATCACCCATTTCAAAGCTGACATGAAGATTTACCTTGAAACGTCACTTCCGTTTTTATTTTTACAATACACGTATACTCTTTTCTGTTATTTTTTTTTCTTCTTCCTTAACATGTGAATATATTTTTTATCGTAATATCTTTGATATTAATGTTTTCCATAACAATACCAGATGTTAAAAATCTTATTAATGATTTTATGATGCAATGGAATTAGACATTTTACAACAGCATTATATATGAAACATTTGTATCTTTTGAAATGTTACATGTATATTTTGTTGGAAATAAACGTTTAAAAAAAACAGGATAATTACTAATCCACTGTGAAGTATGAACATTTAAACATGAAACAACTTTCCAGGATTAACAATTTTAAGTGTGAAAAGCTTCAATTACACTTCGGGGAAAAAAACTGGTTAAAAGAAACATTTACTCAATGACTAAACGCTGCATCACAGGTATAAGGGAAGTTTGAGGTTATTACTAGGTCTGGTAGTGAACAAACGGTTGTTCTGTGGAGACGGTCCATGTGATATGGATTAAACGTGGCAGTCCGAAACAGCCAGAGGGGCAGCAGGACTGCCACTAACGAGTCCAAATGAAATGGGTCAGTATGACTTCTCATACAAAGCGATGTGCAGATAGAGGGAGCACAACACTTGAAAAGATAATCTCCAAACATCCAGGAAAAACCTACAATTGTGTGACCAAACTAATGTCTGCAAAAACTACATTTTTACACCCGAAATTTAAAACCTCTAATATTTATCGGGACTAATGCTACTAGTAGATGTCTAGGTGTTATCCAAGTTTATGGCTAAAGGGTTTGTATTCAATTCAGCATCATGCAAAAAATTAATTAAATAATGATAGTTTCCGCATTTACTGCCAAATAGAGGTCAAATTATGTTACTGCTGCTTCTACTCCATACAAACTGACGGTGAAAAACAACAACAAAAAAATTAAAATATATATTTTTATTTCAGGCACAGCAGAAATGCATGCAAATGCCATGGGGAAGAGACATTGTATATGGAGAAAATAAACATATACAGAAAAAAAGAAAGCAAATATACAATATAAGAAATAAAGTTCAGTCCAAACAGATAAAAGGCTCGACTTTTTATTGTAGTTTCTGGATTTCCTTGCATTTTAAATTCCACCACATACAGTGGAATACAATATAAATACTTTAAAACCATAAAAAAAATATGCAGTCTAAGTTTTGTTGTTGTCATTAAATGTGAATGAAAGATTTATGTGACCGTCAGAATGCTCGGAGTAGACTTGTAGTCAGATTACGTGTGTAAGAGAGAGAAACGGATAGAGTTAAGCAACAAGCCTCCGAGTGTTTCTCTGAGGGAGGTTGCAGTAGGATATAGGGCATCAATTACGCCCAAGTTGCAATTATTCCCCAACAAGGAAGCGTCTTCTCTTCTCTGTGTAAACAGTACAGCCCACCAGCAGTCGTGACTCAGATCTGTGTAAGAGGGCAGAAACAAACACATTAAGGTATAGGTTTCCCCAAACACTTCAGTATGATGTTCTAACCTTGAAAGATGTGATTTAGGCTGTTTTATGTAGATAAACAGCTTAAAGGGATCCACTACAGCACTTAACAGTTTACATTCCGCTTACTTAGTTACTGTTTGTAATTAAAGGGTTAGTTCACCCAAAAATGGGTGTCTCACCCTCATGTCGTTCCAAACCCGCAAGACCTTTGTTCATCTTCGTAACAAATGAAGATAAAAAATATTTTCATTTGTGTTCCGAAGAAGAACGAAGGTCTTGCGGGTTTGGAACTACATGAGGGTAATTAATGACAGAATTTTCATTTTTGGGTGAACTAACCCTTTAATAGATCATTGACAGAACATAATATGCTTCTACACTACTGTTAAAACATTTTGGGTCAGAAAGATTTGGATTGTTTATCTATAACTATAAACATTACTACTGTTACTTCAATTTAATGTGTCTTTTCTGAATAAAAGTATTTGTTTCTTTAGAAAAAAAATGCTGACCCAACTTTTGAACGGCAATGTTTCAAAGTTATATGCAGTGGACATACACTAATACAGGCAACAGAAACTAATTCCATCACTTTGATATTTATAACAAATAAGACACCGTTGCTCCTGTCATGATAAAATAAGAATTGTGTACTTACGTCATCAATTTCCTCATCGTCATTACCAATATCATCAAACAGAATTTCATCATCATCTCCAGGTCCGAATGTGTCCGTTTCGTTGATTTTAGCTGCAGGAAAGACAACAAGAGATCAGCCAAAAGTCTTGTACTTAAGAACACACTATCATCCTTGAGGATATAAAACTTGTGCTATGTGCGCTTTACCTGTGTATACTATATCACTATAAACACTTTTAATCGTGGTGGGTGATTTGTTTTAGTAGACTTACCATGTTCTGGAAGTTCTCCGTAGGCTTTAAGACTGCGAGCCTCATCTGCATTGTACTTTAAAATGACATCTGCTTTGTTGTCCTGTGAAAAACATGCAAAAATAAACAAATTAAAATGACAAATAATAATATAATAAAATGTCTATTAAATAAAAATTACAGGGGGAAAAATAAAAAAGAACAACACCTACCTGGTAATCTCTAAGACCAACAAGGATTATGTCAGATGCATTGATCCAAACCTAAAGGAGATAAGACAATGTGTTTAACCCCCTGAGGTCGGCAAACGCGGGGGCGCGTTTTGCTCGTTTTTTTTTTACATAGCAGCAATATAGACCTAAAATACTCCCTCGGTTTTGGTCATACAGACTTAAGAAATATGAAAAAATAAGCTGTTAAATGTCTACTTTTTTATGTGTCCACTTACAATCGAAATAAAACATTGTGCTTTTGTAAAATAAAGAAAGTAAACAGGGAGTGCTTTATGCCTCTCCGTCTCAGTGAACTTTTTTTCTGAAGCACGTGTCTAAACTCAAACAAAACTCAGCGAATACTATTCACTCAGACATGAGCTATATATCTCTATAATCATTTAAGTGTGTAGTTTTAAATTATCTAATTCAAATCTAAAACAAATATTCTCTGTTTATGTAATCTATATAAAAAGAGCGAGAGATCAGCTGTGCTCATTATCGTTCTGGCACCTCATTACTCCGCTAATTTGACACGCCCATCGAGAGCGCGCGCTATTCAAACACAGATAATCTGGAGCAAAACATGCAAACCAGTCAACGCCCACAGCAGCTGGACAACACACTCCTGTGAGGAATAGCTCTGCTAATAATATCGTGATTATCCTGGAAATTTTACCTCAAACGTGCTGGAGTAGCCGAACAACGGATCCAGCTGCAGATCATCAGTAAGTGCTTTGTTCTAATCGCGATATGAAATGGTGTCTGTAATCCGCAAAAGACTGTTTAAATTTGAATCGCGTTTCTGTGTTTGAATGAATGAACGGCACATGTGCATGCGTTTGTTTACTAACGTTACAGCTCGCGCGTGTCTGTGTGTGAATGAAACGATCTATATTGCCTATGCCTACTGAGATGAGTAAAAATCGACTGAATACGTTGAAATAAAATGTCTTTGTATAAGCAACATTTTAAACTGCAAATTAACATTTATGCCCTAATATAGGCTATATTATAAAAGACGATATGTTACAGATGAAATATGAAAGACAACATTTCGTTTTGGATAGATTATAAAGTTTGTACCTGCCACATCAAAACCTAATTTCCAAGGTGCAAACAAAATCTTAAAAGGTCAATATATAAGCCTTCTCTTTAAAATATTGTTGTGTTTTATTAGTGACAAATTTGGGGAGAGGATAGCCTACATAATCCAAAACTTTCTGAAAATACGAATGAGAATTAACTGCACAATTACTAGAAATGTTTACCTTGGATATTATACAATTTGCAAGCATAGGCCTACACAGTTTGTGGAAAAATACACTTTTTTTTCAAGATGTTTCCAACTCTGAACCAATTCTGTAGATGTGTGTGTGTATGTATGTATGTATGTATATATATATATATATATATGTATGTGTGTGTTGTCTTTGCATTCTGTGTGGGCTCAGTGACACACTCAGTGAAAGGCTCATTAGTATGCAGCATTAGCAGGTCTTCTTTGTCTCCAGGTGTGAATGAGGACATTATTCATGACCTTGTTGGATCATTCACGCCCCCCTGCATATTGCCTTTCCAAACAAAAAGTGTCTTACAAAATTTAAATCAATCTATTGTTTAATGTGAACGATTAGCCCGGATGATTTTCAGATCATTTTGAAGTAAATACTCTAGCCGACAAGATCCATTAGTCAAAAGTATTGTGGGAATATGTGAAGTTGGTCGTTTGTGGTCTTATATCAGAACATTTAAGTTTGAGTTTTTTGAATAACCACGCATAAATAATATTCTCTCAAAAATGCAAACATGTACATACATGTTGCTCACATATTATGATAGTCATGTTCGTGCTAAATAGAGTGCAATTACACCTTTGCCATTAATATGTTTATAAGCAACTGAAAAAAATACAAATATCAGGTCATGACAAAACATCTCAAGGACCCCAAAAACACCTTAGACTCCAGAGGGTTAATACGTGGGCTAGAAGAAAAGTCTAATAATGATCACCACAAAAACAAAGTTGGGTAAGCAGTGTCCCTATTTAAGTCGTCTTCTATGCAAGTAGAAATAAGAGGTAAAATTAAACTTAAATTATATAAAAGCATCTATAACATACAGCCATAGAAAAAAGACAGTCATTCAGATTCATAAGCCTACAGAAGATCACAGATCTGATTTCTATATTTGTGTAATTTTTATGTGTGAACAGCATGTGTATTGAAACATGCTGAACCAAAATTTTCCCCCATGGGGACAATAAAAGCCAATACAAAGAAGACACTGTGGTCATTCACATTATCATACCTTTTTCCGAAGCTTTCCTCGGATGTGGCAAAGCCGCTTGACCCCATCAAAGCACATGGCCTCTAGCCGCCCATTTCCCAGCATCTTTATCACCTGGGCATATTCTAGCACACGACATTGGCAGATTTTATATAACTGAAGATCATCTTGACTTTGGTTTTGGCTTAACTAAACTACCATTCAAAAGTTTGGGGTTGGTAAGACTTTTTTGAAAGAATTGATCCAAAAAAAAAGTATACAAAAGTAGTAATATTGTGAACTGTTACTAAAAATTTTCTATTTTAAAATGTCATTTTTAGCAGCCATTACTCCAGTCTTGAGTGTCACATGGTCCACCAGAAATCATTCTAGAAACTTTTCTTATTATTATCAATGTTGAAAACTGTGATACATTTTTTTTCAGGATTCATTGACGGAGTTTAAAAGAACAGCATTTATTTAAAATGGAGAAGAAATGTATAATCTATAATTTTTTTTTTTTTTAAACTGTTCGTACAGATTCTGTAAAATGAAATTCCAGGACGTAAAGTACTATTCAAGCACTACTTTTTTTGGTTTTCAAGGGCTACAATCAGCACTTATCAAACAATATATTTATAAATGTAAGGATTTTTTTTAAAACTCAAATTACAGATACAAAGTATCCAAAATATAACATACAACTTATTTAATAATGTAAAAATACAGATATATTATAATGTCTATTATTGTTCCATAAGTTATTTTTTATATTAGAATGTTGGCGTACTTGGTATTGAGAAATCATCTGTATGTTGATAAATGGGGATTTATCGTAGTTTACCCAGTAGGTGGCGGCAAGGGACTGACTTTAAGAGCGAGTTAGTAGACCTTCATTAAAAAAACGCTGATTCATTCTGGAAAGAAACCAGGAATTAATTTTTAACTTTGAACATCACCTTATAACTAAATTGAACACTCATTTAATATATATATATATACATATATTGTATTTCAATAATTCCAACACTTTTCAACAACCTCTTCATAAATATGGCTGTTTTTAAGGGTTTTCCAGGACTTAAATTTCAAAAAGTCAAATTCAACTACTTCAAGCACCTTATACGAACCCTGTAAAAAGATTAGCAGTGGTCTTCTCAATTCTTGTCCTGGCACCCCACTGCTATGCAGATGTTGTATGTTTCTTATCTAACACCTGATTCAGCCCATCAGCTTGTTAGGAAAGAGAGAGATCTATAAACCGAAATGAAACTACATCTACACTCCTCAAATCCAGTCCTGGAGGGCCACTGATAAACACTAATCTACCAAAACATGAGGGCCATTGCATTTTAGACCAAACATGGAAAGGTGATTTGAGTGCAACCCTAACACACGTGAATAATGGAACAAATTCCACCACCTTGGCTGTGTGGTCATTAAATTAAATTCATCTTGCTAAAAGAATTATCGTGCCATAAGAATAGCGTGAGAACTTTGTCTGGTCCCCTGTTATCATCTTAGTGATCTTTCATTATGTTTTACACATGTGCAGTAAGCTGATTTAGGCGTTTTCCAATGTTTTAGTGTGAACGAGAAACTTTTGGAAAAAGCTAATGCGAGTGGACAAGTGTGTTTGAAATGAAAATGCAGTTTTTTCAACTGTATCTGGTTTAATGTAGACATAGCCAGAGTGTCACAGGGCTGGAATTGAGAACCACTGATCCTTACTTAATCGAAGTGTTAATTTATTTATTTTGTAAAAATACATAAAAGTCTTAATGATCCCAAACTCTTGACAACAACAACAACAAAAAAAGGAACAAAATTATGCGGTGAAAATTGACTTGCATATATACAGAGGGCGTAACTATTAGTGGATTTGAACGTTATCCCCCATATTGATATTTACTTACCCTGGCCATCCTCCTTGAAAACCAGTTCTCTCTTCTCTGACTCGTTCTCGTTCTTACCACGCCGCCGATTCTTACCTCCTTTACCTGAAGAAAAGAAGACTCTGAATTATATTGTTTGTAAAAAGCAGATATTAGTTTATCTCGTCAGTTCCCTCTCTCATCCTGGTGGTTATCACCTTTTCCAAAATCTAAAACGTTGGATTAAAATCAAAACCAAAAGACACCTGTACAGTTATTTACATATATGTGTGGCATTCTGTGCATGTTCTAAATAGTTTTTTTTCTTGCCATTATTATATTAACATTCACAATGTGTTGTACTCACAGTAACTGTTGTGAATTTTCTCTCTGAATATTCACATTATAAAGCCTACTGTATTCTGCATTTTTGATACATGAACGATACATGCCTTCTGCCCTCTGAATTATCATTTATTAAAAAATAAATAAAAAAAGGTCTATTCGTATAAAAATGTTCACCTTTAGGTCGTGGTACATTAATGATTTAACAATGTAGCAGGGTGAAGTTTACTCGTGTTGATTGGCCAGTGTCATGTAAAAACGCTGAACCTATCAGCAGTTTGCTGTCGGGGTATAAAATGAGGACGTTTCTGTCACCTGGAATGCGTTGTCATCCGTACCGCCCCTTTACGGAAGTTACAATTTATGAATGGGAGCGTGTCTGGAGTGCTGTCTCTCCGTTCTGTTGCTGTGCATGGGCTGCCCCTGGCATGGAGGTTGGTTGGTTCGTTTTTAAGGCAATTGATTGTTTTATTTGTTAAATGGAATGTTTGTTTACTGTAAGTCTTTGTGTAGCTCGTCAATGAAAACCCACTGCATGTTATGGTCCGCGACCATGCATAGTACCGCGTTAGGAACATCACCTGGTATATATGAGAGCCATTCGCGTGGTTTGTCTTTTTATTGTTTCGTTAGTAATTTTTATGTTTCATGTTTGACAGATTGAGTGGCAGGATCAAGGGTTTCAACTTGATTATGGGACGAGATGCACGTCTGTTGATCTAACGCACTGCTGTCTTGCCTGGGCTTATTTGCGTCTTTTTGTTGGAGCGAACTTGAACTCTCATAACAGCGAGCTGGGACGATTGCTCGCTGAGGTGTGAGCATTAATGTGGTAGCTTGTTCCCTCGCTGGCTTGCTCTGCTCCTTGAGTGTACGGCCGATCGTGGCCTGTTTGTTTCATTTTGTTTCTTGTTTTGCTCCGAATTGTAATTTATAGTTTTCCTTTTGTTATTGGACTTGTGCTCATTTTTTGCGTATTTTGTAATATCATTTATTTTTCTTTTGTTTAGGTTTAAGTTTGGTTGGGTTACAAAACGAGACTGAAATCAATATATTGTTTTTGTTTCTTATTTTGATTTTGTTTAACTGAAAACTTATTTTGGGCGCTGGTTTTGCCAGTTAATTATTGTTTAATGTTTGACACTTTTCTTTGTTTCTTTTTCCTTCATAAACAGCATGACGAAGAAAGTTTATAGAGGAGGGGTTTAGCCGCTGTTTAACTGGGTTCACCTTGAGTGCTGTGTATTGAGTGACCTGACTTCACCAGAGTGGGTGTGTGTAGATCTTAAGTGTGTTGTGTGAATTGAGGGTCACAGCAGGCCATCTCCCTTCCAATTAGGCTTTCTTGTGTAGTTGTTTGTTTTTCTTTTCTTTTCTTAATCTGAAGTTTTGTAAAGTATTGTTTGTTTTCTTTTGTTTTTTTTGTTTTTCTTTGACATGTGAATATTGAGCCCTTGATGTCAATCTATTTAATGGTTTTTAACTTTTGTATTTGAATAAAGCTGCTTCATATTTGATACTCCCTGGGCCATGTCTCTCTGCTCACCCATTTCTTTTGGTTACGAACCTGTGCGCCCCCTGTCTTGGGGCTGAGTTCCCGGTATATACCGGGTGGCGTAGTCGACAATTATATAATTGTTTCATACATTTCCCTGAAGTACCTGATGCCACTGGCTACAATAAGAATAACTTTTATATTGTTTTGAACATTTACTGGACTGAAGGAACTTGTGTTTACTTGCTAATACATTATATTTTCTTGATTATGATTTCCTTTGATTAATCATTTTATATCATATTGCATCTCATTGTATTGATCTCATTGTATTGCATTGCATTATTTATTTTGCCCCCAACAATAAATCTACAGAGCTTGGATCATAAAACTGAATATTTAAATATCCTCTTACAAAGATATATTATTGGGAAACATAGAGTGACAACTGATATTTATATTAATTTTATCTTCGTCTGCTATTACAATACAAGCTGTCAGAATTTCATCTTCATTCTTTTCGGCCATATAAATTACAACAACTAAGTAACACTCAATAGCATATTTTTGTGTGAGTTAAGTGTGAGTTCTATATTAACTATATGGGCCATAAAAGCCTGATGTATCAATTATAATACAAACCATAAAACACGTCAAACACTTTTAGATTTTTTAACTAATATTTCGTCCAAAGGTTTAATTAACGGTTCCATTTGAAAAAGAAAAAGTCTGTAATAAGTCAGGCTTTACCAGGTAAATTCACGTGTTAACTTACGCAGGACAAAACGCATTGTTTGGATCGACTTACTTTTTACGAATCAGTTAAGTGAATGACTCAATTATTCAGTCATTAGTAACTCATTACACAAGGTAATACACATAAAAGACAGGCGTTGTGCCGAATTTTAACTCCCTGACAAATTATTACACCCTCGTTGAGGCCGCTAACTGGTTGCCTAATCCTAACCACCACACCTAATCCTAAACCTGGAGAATCAGGGGGTAATAATAATCATCTAGCAGGAATCAGAATTCCCCACAACATCGGCGTAATGACGCAGCACGCAGAAAGGGTAACAGAACAAATCTTTAAAAAGAGAAAAACTGTCTGGTTCAACTCATGTGTGTGTGTATCTTAATAATATACTAGCGCTCAACCAGCGACTACCATTAGACAAGCAGCAACTAGCTTAGCGCATGTGAGGCTCATATGGTCACGTTGTTCGCAAAGGCCGGGTGGTTAGCTCGATAGCTAGGCTAAATTCAGTTCCATAAACAGCTGTTTGTCACAATCAAGGGTGTTCTGTTTCCCTTACCTTTATTCTTTGGCATGTTCGAATTACAAAGACTGCGGTCTTCGTTCAATGATGTCGCTGAATAAATAAATGTAAAATTTCAAGGAGGACGTCAAATATTCTCCGTCTCTCTTTCTGAAGACTTCCGCTCAAAGCCATCTACGACTGCGCGAAGCATGACTTTCCAACAAAACTTTATTTATAATATCAGAGATCATTTTATTAAGCTAGGAATACAATGCGTAAAAAAAAAACGTGTTTATTGAGGATAATATATTTTTAAAGTTTCAATGCTGTTGAGTCATTCAAAGAAAACATAAAAATGTATTGCAAGATTTATTTGAAACTTGATCATTTTTTTAATACATGAATTAAAAACTGCTCTCCCAAGCACAAATGTGCTGGAAAAAAAGTATGTCTTGTGTTATACAATAGAGGCCAGGAGAGAGATCACAAGGACATATTTCTCACTTGCACCGTGATTATTAAAAATACAGCAGCAACAATAAAAAATAAAAAAGTTTGACTAATTCTTGTAAATTAATTCCAGTACAAGAGGACACTGCCTGTGGCCCGAGTCTCCCCAAACACGTGGCCTCACATACATTAAAACATACATAAAAATTGAGAACAGTTCATCAACAGGTATAAAAATAATACATTCTGAAAAGTTTTTGAAATTCTGATTAAAAAAATTGGAGCAATATTGGTTGATACAGCCTGCATATTTCCCTTTAATTTCATTGAGAGAATAATCAAAGAAATACAAAAAGAGGAGTGTTACAAATCACTTAGAGTAAGACAGCAATATATTGGTCATTCCCAGTGGAAAAAAAACCCCTGCCCTTTTCTAATATAGCCACCTACGGTCACCTTCTACACAATTTTAACGTATACATTATGGAGAGATAAAGCATACAATTTGTCTCATAATAGCGGTTAATCAAAACTAATATATGAAGAAAAATATTCCAAGAATGAGGTCGCTATATGATTGCCTTTTTTGTAAATCAAAATGCCCTTTAAGACACATGTGCATGACAAAGGGTTTTGGACCACTTTGCCAAATTAAAACACTATATTAACACGAAATACTTGGTTTGTGACATTCACTTAACGTTTCTAGGGACATACAATGAGGATTGTAAGTTTACTTGCATAGTTCTCTTTGATTTCACAAATGGTTTCAACACTGTGCCATGTTTAAACCATCTGAAGTTGCATATAGTGGCATCACTAACTGATTGCTCTTTCTCTTAAAAAGAAAAGCTTGAGCAAGCCATTTCAGCATGTGAGGTCTGTCTTGAAGAAGGTGGGCACAGCTATGATTGGTGATGCTAGCAATAGTACGGTTCCATGCAGTCTCTAGACATGACGCCACCATAATACAGAAAACAAACTGTATCACAGTCTCTTAACATCATACATGATAATCTCCACACAACACTCAACAGAAATACTTTTATATTCATATATAATCCCATATGAAGTACATTTCTAGAGTATTTTCATAAAACAATAATTGTACATGAACTTAACATTCTCCTAAGAGTTGTATAATATTCTACATGGTGATGCAGCGATGATGGACTGCCATTACATGACAACGCTAGAATTGGCAGATATCTCACAAACGTATGTGCCATTTGGGGTTAGATCTGAATGATCACAGGGCGGTAGAGGTCAGCTTTTTGGCACCACGGCGCTGAGCAAGTGTGGAGCAACCCACCGGATCCAGTACGGGAGAAACATTTCTGTTTATGGCTGAATAGGTGGCTGCCATCGCTCCCTGAGATAAAAGGGCAAAATATTAATAAGAATATAAAGTCAAACACAAGCATTAAGTATTATAATGTAAGGTTAATGACAGGGCTGTTAGGCTGACAGGGAAACCCATCATTATGTTTCTGATATTGTTAGTTTCACATTTTAAACTATTATCACAATGCCAACCTTCACTAGATGAGGGGCTTCCTGGCGGTTGAGTTGGTATTTGGGTAGCTGGTCCTTGTTGATTATCCATCGGTGACGAAGAACTTGAGCAGCGGTCAATCTCTTATGAGGGTCAACGTGAAGCATCTTTGATACCAGGTCCTGTCAACAAAGAAGTTTAAAGATCATAGATCAAACAGATAGAACATTAACATTTGGCTTAGAAGTGTGTTAAACAAAAAGAGAGCCTGCAACCTTTGCCTCAATTGATACAGAATTCCAGTATCCCACCAGTCAGGGAAAATTTTCCACTGCCAATCCGAGTCAGAATTGCTTCCGGTGTATCCTCCGGCCCATTAGCAAATGGAGTGAACCTGAAGGATGGACAAGAGTGGTGGACAAAATACATGAATATTGTATTTGAGATAAATCATCCAATTTCTTAGAAGATTTGCAACATTTAGAATATTAATATATATATTTTTAATTTAGTTAATGTACCCTGTAAGCATGGTATAAAGGAGAACTCCCAGACTCCATATATCACAAGCTGCATCATAGCCTTGCTTCTTCAGGACCTGAGCGGATAACACACAATAATAATATTTTACAAATAAATTTACAATAACAATATCATAATACAATTAGTGTTGTCAAAAATATAGATGTTTCGTTATGTATGGACACTTCTCTTCCTTCCAACGGCGACCTGACACACATCCGCCTCCTCTCTCTCACTCGCTCTGGTTGAATTGTGCTTGTATTGCACATCATTTTACTAATTCCCGCATGTACCACTGATCTATACAAGTGGCGCTCACATAAAGCCTCCTCTCAAACAGTTTGAGAGTACCAAATTGAGTTGTTTTTCATGGCTTATTGCGCTTCAAATACACACAAAATTGTCAAAATGTCCATATTGGCGTGTGTGGGCGTGTATTCAGGTAAAAATTGTCTGCTTTGGAACGTAAATAGTTGAGAAAGTAAACACGTACAGGTGAAACTCGAAAAATTTGAATATCGTGCAAAAATTCATTTATTTCAGTAATTAAACTTAAAAAGGTGAAACTAATATATTATATAAACTCATTACATGCAAAGTGAGATATTTCAAGCCTTTATTTGTTATAATTTTGATGATTATGGCTTACAGCTATGAAAACCTTTTTACAATATTCTAATTTTGAATTTGGGCCAAAATCCAAATTATAACAAAGGCTTGAAATATCTCACTTTGCATGTAATGAGTCTATATAATATATTAGTTAAAATTAGGGGTGCACCGAAATTTCGGCCGAAAATGGCATTATCGGTTTTGGGCCGAAATAAAAAAGCCAGCCGAAAATGTCAATCGAAAATGAATGTCAACCGCGCCACTCCCATCCGGGATATCCGCCTATCTATATCTGATTTATCTTATATTGGATGCATCCCTTGAATTAACGCTGTAGTGCGCGTGATCAGCTTCAGCGCGCGCAGCTCAAACGGCACTGCACGACTAATAATGACTATTGGGAGGACTGTCATATTACATAACATTATAAAGAGAACAATATTGTAATAAAACATTGTGCATTATTTTAGTTTAGTTGCCGTGTCGCGTTGCTCAAGGAAGAGCGCGTCCACAACATGAGTCATTCTGAATGAATGGCAGGTAGCTTAGTTCAAGTTCACTTGTGCATTCACGTCATTTTCTGCAGAAATAATTTGTAATTTTATGTTTATTTTTTATATATCTGATTAATCTCATATAGGATGCGTTTCTTTGAGTTAAATAACGCACTAGCAAACTAAGTGCTCCAGTTAAACGGTAGCCTATCCATTCAGCGCGTGCAGCTCAAGCAGAAATGCACGACTAATAATAACGATCAATAATTTGGGACTGACATATTACACAACATGAGAACACTATTGTATTAAATAGTTGTGAATGCATTGGGTTTAGTTGCCGTCTTCAGTGCGGTGTTCAGGGAGAGCTCGTCCACAGTCACACATTCTGCATTCTGAGGCGGCGCTGGTGACGCGTTGTATTAGTAGTAGTAATTATATTTGATTATTAAATAATTAATTTAATTAAATTATCAATCACATCGAAACATTTTACAATCCTACTAGCCCTTTATTTAGATTAAAAACCATTCTCATTCATTTGGTGAGGGACATTGCGTTTTGAGCAGGATTTGCAGACCCTGTCACGCTGTTGGCCATCACTGCAGCAGACGCGCATGATGCAGTATTAAGGCTAACGATTAATTGATCGTTAATTTAAACGACGATCGATCATGGGAATTTGTGAAAATTGACATCCCTAGTGTTAATAAAAGTTTGATGATTATTCTATTGGTTTGTGATTTTTCATTTCAGATCCATTAAAAATTAAGCAATATAATATATATTAAAGTTTTTAAAAGAAGCCATTTTCGGCTTCAGTTTCGGTTTTCGGCCAAGTGCACCCTAAATTTTCGGTATCGGTTTCGGCCCAGAATTTTCATTTCGGTGCATCACTAGTTAAAATATATGAATTAACTTTTGCACGGTATTCTAATTTTTCGAGTTTCGCCTGTATACTTGATCATCAACTCTTAAAATGACAGCAGTCCAATTTCCATGTTAATCAAAGAACAACAGACAAAATCACTCACTGTTTTTAACCGATAACTTTTATAACTTTAATTGTAAGCATTAATCTGTATTACATTTTTACAATGAAGAGTATCCAGTGTTATTTTACAATTGATTATTTATTAATTATTTTTTTGTATTTCTTACCTGAATACTACTGTTAGACCCACCTGAAAGTTAATTTGTCTCTTTATTCTATATTTATTTGTGCAATCGATTGCAGTTTGTTTATTTGTTTTTATTTTATTACTGGCTGTTTATTTGTCTTTTTTTTTGTAAATTTAATTCAGAGTTTCAAATAAAACCTTCCTGTGCTGTGTGTAAGCTACTGCCACAAAAATACCCAAATTATCAAAAAAATATGAGATAATAAAAAAATATCTGTATGGCCATATATATGGCAGTTTTTCCCCGTGGAATCAAAAATCTATATTTTTCAAGGTATCGTATCAAAGTTGGAAAGTCCGGTATTGTGACAACACTAAATATAATATAATATAATATATTAGAACATACACTAAATCTAGATGCATCTAGTATCCCATCTAAAACAAATACAGGTCAATAGGTACCTCTGGAGCCACAAAGTTAGCAGTGTAGCATGGTGTCATCAGCAGCCCGTTTTCTGCTCGAAGTTGTTTGGCAAAACCAAAATCACAGATCCTGATTGATTCTGGATTGCCCGATTCATCCACATACAATATATTACTGGGCTTTAGGTCTCTGTGTACTACCTGCAACCAAAGTGGCAATATTTTAACCCTAATAAAATAAACAAAAAATAACAATACATATATACATAGAAAATATATAGTACCGGTACCTGTCAAAAGTTCGGAAATATTCAAATTTAAAAAAGGATCAGGTGACACTGAAGACTTGGAGTAATGATCCTGAAAATTCAGCTTTGCCATCACAGGAAATTACATTTTGAAATATACAACAGTTCTTTTAATTTGTAATAATATTTCGCAATATTACTGTATTTACTGAATATTTTAATAAATAGATGCAGCAATGTTAATGTTTCCTAACTTTTGACAGGTACATTACCTATTAATAAGATATAAATATATTAAGTTTCAAAGCATTGCAAAAGCTGAAATGCTGATTTTTTTTAGGGCACATTAAAATAATGTTTTAAATGGATGTAACTGTGTATTTATTTATTCTGCAATATTCTCTGTAATATTTGGTGTGTGTAAACGCTTTTACCCCTTGGACATGCAGATATTCAACAGTCTTTGTAATGGTGTGGAGGACAGCGCTGGCCTCTCTCTCAGAGAAAAACTTTTGTCGGAGGATTTTATCCAGTAGTTCTCCACCTTTCATCAACTCTGTGACCAGGTACACTGATCGCCCATCATAGAATACCTATAACCCCACGCAGACTCAGAATAACGGCAGACAACACCAGGGATATTTGAGTTATAAGTTTCAAACAGACAGGCACATAAACAAAAGTCACTCACGTCCTTCAGAGTAATGATGTTAGGATGTTGTCCATATCGCCGCAGAATCTCAACCTCCTCTGCTGGATCCCTCTTCTCCTTATTGATAATCTGTTTTGTCAGTAAGAATTTAAAAAATTAATTTTACTTTAAAAATTCTTTAAATTTAGCCAAGATGCATTAAATTAATCAAAAGTCACAGTAAAAACTTTTACATTTTTCCAAATAAAAAGATTTAAAATAAATGCTGCTCTTTTGACCTTTCTATTCATCAAAGAATCCTGAAAAAATGCATCACGATTTCCACAAAAATATGAAGCAGCACAACTATGTTTCTTGAACACCAAAATCTGTATATTAGAATGATTTCTAAAAGATCTGACACTTTAAAATAGATTAAATTTTACAATATATTAAAATAGAAAAAGGTTATTTTAAGTTGTAATAATATTCACAATACCACTGTTTTTTACTGTATTTTTGATCAAATAAATTCAGCTATGGTGAGCAGAAGAGACTTCTTTCAAAAGTAAGAGACTTCTTTCTCTGTTTAAAACTGTTAGAACCCTAAACACATCAATAAAACAGATAAAGAGGTATGTGGTTACCTTAACGGCATAGTCCATGGCTGAGCTCTTGTGCACACAGCGCTTGCAGATGGAAAAGGAGCCCACACCAATGTCTTCTTTAACATCATACACATCCATGAACTGAAGCGTGCTCCGGAGGGGTTGCTGTGTAACATTCACACATGCACTTTATTCCCATGTGTACAGATGTTGAAGGGGTTTGAGAGGAGTGTGCGAGTTATGCGAGTATACCTGCAGTATGCCACTCAAGTTGATGTTGCTCTGAATGGGCGGCTGGCTCTCCTCTTCTACTCCCGTAGCAACAAAGCTAAACCCTCTGAAGAGCTGATGAGCATTGGCACTTGGAGGAATACCAGGAGAGTCTGGGACCAAAGAAAAAGGGAAGTGAGCACCATCCAATTGTTATGCCTAGAAATGCATTTACTGCTAGGAAAGGGAATGTTTGCATCGCTTACCCCGAGGGGTTTTGGCAGTGAACTCTGAGTCAAAGTAGATTGTATCGTCTGGCCTCTGGATGGCTGGTTTAAAGGGAGGAGGCAATTCCTTTCTGAATAATTTCTAGAGGTAAAACAAATACTAATTTATGTAAGCATACAAATTAGGAATGCATTGATATTACAATTCTGGCTGATACTTACTTATAAGCCAATAATTAAAGGATTAGTTCACTTTAAAAAAAACGTTTGCTGATAATTTACTCGCCCTCATGTCATCCAAGATGTCCATGTCTTTCTTTCTTCAGTCGAAAAGAAATTAAGGTTTTTGATGAAAACATTTCTCCATATAATGGACGTCAATGGGCCCCAAACGGTTCAAGGTCCAAATGACAGTTTCAGTGCAGCTTTAAACGATACCAGACGATGAATAAGGTTCTTATCTAGCGAAACGATCGCTCATTTCAAAAATAAATAAGGTTAAAGTTTTATAAACAGAAATGCTCGCCTTGCTCTGTTCTGTGATGCGCGTTCGTGACGTCACGTAATACGCAATTACGTTGAAAACGTCACGCTTGACGTACTGAGTCAGTGTTTAGAAATGTGCGGAAGGAGGACCATATACACATATTCAAATGTCGTTGTGTCAGTTTATCGTTTAAAATGGCCATTTCGTGTGCGTATCCTGGTTGTTGTAATATTAAAAAGCCTAAAAGAAAATTTTCGGCAGGACAGAAATTTTTGACTTTTCATAGAAGCGTGACCTTTTCAACGTAATTGCGTATTACATGACGTCACGAACGCGCATCACAGAACAGAGCAAGGCGAGCATTTGTGCTTAAAACGTTCACTTTTTTATTTATTTTTGAAATGACCGATCGTTTCGCTAGATAAGACCCTTATTCATCGTCTGGTATCGTTTAAAGCCCTTTGAAGCTGCACTGAAACTGTCATTTGGACCTTGAACCGTCAATTTCTTTTCGACTGAAGAAAGAAAGACATGGACATCTTGGATGACATGGGGGTGAGTAAATCCTAATCCTTTAATTGCATGTTATAGCCAGTAACAGTTCAATGGTTGATATGGAAAATGCTTCACTATTTTACCTAATTCAGTTAAAAAATACAACACTAAACAATAAAAATCACTCGTTTTAATGCTACAAGTGAATTAAGGCATCACAATATTATAATGTACAGTATAAAAAAATATATTCATTCGGAGATTTGCAAATATACTGTATATAATAAAGAAGGAAATGCGCATGCTCATTGAAATGTGTAATATTGGCTGATAATTAACCAATATTGACAGTTACTAATAAACGAGAAAAGAAAAAAACCTCTTAATACCTACTTTTGTATTCCACGTAAAAAAAAATATATACATGGTAAGAGAGACATGAGAATGAGTAAATTATTATTTTTGGACTTATATCTTTAATGCGTGATTTATTCAATTTCTTATGAACTTACATTCCAGTCAATTGTGTTGAAGAATGAATGTCTTTTGATCTCTTCTACTCCATCAGGCCCAGCTCCTGAAATTTCAAGCCCAAGTATTTAATGAACAGACTGAAAAATGCACCAAATTTACTCAGCATGAACAACCTGTTCTTTGAAACAAGCTGACAAAGATCTTTTTCACCTAAGCGGTTGCCAGGATTCCTTTTGAACAGATTGCGGAGCAGAGACTGGGCCTCGGGGCTGAGAAACTGAGGCATTCCTAGCTTAGCCCTTGAGGCACAATAAAACAATATCAGTGCAAAGACTCCGGTATGAAAATCAATATTGAGGAAATAAGGCTCACTTTAAGATCATTGTCATGGTATCCTTGCGGTCTTTTCCTTGGAATGGAAGCGTTCCAGTCAGCATTTCAAACTAAGGAGGTAGAATTACACAATCACTGCACTGATACACAAA
Organism: Phoxinus dragarum; assembly: GCA_033366665.1. Taxonomy (NCBI): domain Eukaryota; kingdom Metazoa; phylum Chordata; class Actinopteri; order Cypriniformes; family Leuciscidae; genus Phoxinus; species Phoxinus dragarum. The sequence goes on along the minus strand of JARPMJ010001574.1, from coordinate 14,487 downwards.
TATTATGTTTGACTAACATTATTGATGATAAATTATGTTTGAGTTTATTTGAAACCGAAGTGTAATTTCAGCATAGCCCCGCCCCTCTCACCATTAGAACGCCATAGGACCACCAATCAGCACTGTGGGTATGACCTCTGCGGTTGACAACCTCCGGAGCCATATACTCCACCGTACCACAAAACGAATAAGCCTTGTTCTCATGGTCAATGGACTCTTTACTCAACCCAAAGTCTAAGTAACACACACATAGACAGCCAATCGAATACATACTGAAACATTTATCATTGTGATATTCTCACAAAACGTTCATACCTATTACCCTAGTTAAACCCAAGATTGTTTTATACTAATATAAGCCCTTATCATTATGCAGTAATAAAACACACATACCTGTAAGTTTGATGTGTCCATCATTATCCAAAAGAATACTGTAAGAGATTCAAATTTGGTTCACTCATGAAAATGTGCAATACATTGGCTTAGTCAAAGTGTTGTAATTATTCTATAGTCATTGTTTACAAGTAAATGATGTCTTCTTAAACATGTAGTTGTAACTATGTAGTCACCCAGCATCTGTCTTCTAGTTGTGAAAAAAATCAGTTTGCCATAAGTTGTCAGAAGATAAAAGCGATAACTCTGTCGTAGTTTCCGTTCAATGTTTGAGGGGATTTCCCACGATCGGAGTCAGCGCTATTCAACGCATTGAATCAATGCCATTGATCTCTATGAAGTGATCCATCAGCTTCAGCGTTACCCAGCTGATGCTTTGATCGTCATTTGAGCATTGTGAAGTGGCACGCAAAGTTAAATTAATTTCAACACTTTGTTTAATTCATAAATGAATCAGCGTTTTAAGCGCATTATGAAAGTTTTATGTGATGACTCACTCATAAAGACAGTCCCTTGCCGCCACCTACTGGCGTAACAACTGCACTGACTGACAGCCTGTCTAGCGCACAGAGCGAGCCAGTGCTGCGGATACTTCTGAGATAGCACTTTTGGAAAGCCTCTTGTCCAGTCAAGATTCAAGAATCAAAACTAACCGTTTTAAATATATGAATAGTTAGTAATAATATAATATACCGTATTATTATAAAATTATGATAATATCGAGCCACTCAAAATCACTGCAAGGGAAATTAATTTACCGCTACAGCCCTAACATCGCATTTTATGTAATATGTGGGTGAGTAACACACTTTTCTGGTTTAAGATCTCTGTAGATGATTCCCAGTCCATGTAAATGGTTCAAAGCCAAAGCCAGTTCTGCGAGGTAGAACTTCACATCCTCCTCTGTAAACATAACCTAAAAAAAGACATAAAAGAGTGGTAAAAGAATTAGCAGAACTTAATCTATTCTAATATTCATTCTTAATTTTTTTTCATTCTTAAAGGGTAACTGTCGCCAAAATTTAACCTTGGACTTTTTTTGTTAATCTACCCGAGTCAAACATTTGTGTAAAAGCATAATTAGAATGGAAACTCCACTTTTAAGTTTGACCGTATTTTCGTTTTCGGTCAAAATGCCTTTTGAATGGGAGTGCATGGGGCACTACAATGAGAGCATCGCTATTTCTAAAACACTAAGAAGGCTCGACACAACATGAAACTGTGCTTGAAGTATCACCAGGGGCTCAACACATGAACTCGAGCATTGACTACATTGTTTGTGTACACAGAGTTTACTAAAAAGAAAGATTTTGAACAACTGCGTTTCCATCCGCTGGCATTTTGTCAGTCAAAAGTAGTCGATCTATATGAGGAAATGTCATGAACTTGTAATTCCAATGAAAAGCATGATAACTTAGACACTTAGCTCATGGCAATTTATATGGAAACAGGCTTTAGGAGCTTTCCACCTTTACTCTCCTCATGTTACGTTGCATTTGAAGATCGACTACTTTTGACTGACAAAATTCCAGCCACCGGAAACACTAACTGATAAAGTGAGTCGTACAAAACCTTTCTTTTTAGTCAAACTCTTTGTACACAAACAATGTAGTCAATGCTCGAGTTCATGTGTTGAGCCCCTGGTGATACTTCAAGCACAGTTTCATGTTGTGTCGAGCCGCCTTAGGGTTTTACAAATAGCGATTTTGATGCTCTCATTGTAGTGCCCCATGCACTCCCATTTAAAAGGCATTTTGACCGAAAACGAAAATACGGTCAAACTTAAGTGGAGTTTCCATTCTAATTATGCTTTTACACGAATGTTTGACTCGTGTGGATTAACAAAAATAGCCTAGGATAAATTTTGGCCAGAGTTACCCTTTAATAATTTTTTAAATGCTTGTTCACAATTTAAATGAGATTAATGTACACTACAAGTTTAAGGCCAGTAAGACTTAACATTTTTTGGTTGAAAGTTTGTTTGTTTGTTTTTAATTTAGCGCCATACCATCTACCACGGCTTTATTCATGGCAAAAAAAAAAAAACAAGTGGAAAAAGTTAGAAGGAAAAATATATAAGCAACTAAACTATGTACAACCAACAAATAAAAGCAAAATGTCTAACAATTTTTTTTACATTTCTTGAAAAAATCTACAACTAATCTCATAAAAATAAATGTATCAAAGTAAAATAAAGAATCCTAGAGTTAATTTCTTAAAATACATCAACACTTATTCAGCAAAGATGCATTAAACTGATTAAAAGTCACAGTAAAGACTTTTACATTGTTGCAAAAGTGTTAAAAAAAATAACCTATCTAAAAATTATTTATTTCCATCAAAGTCTTTTTTTCTCAAACAAAACCTTGTGGTTTCCACAAAAAATCAGCAGCGCAACTGTTTTCAATAATGATACAATTTTGTATATTTCTTAAGCACCAAATCAGAATATTAGATTGATTTCTGAAGGATCGTGTGACACTGAAGACTGGAGTAATGGCTGCTGACAGAAATAAATTCCATTTAAAATTAAAATAGAAAACAGTCCTTAAATTATAATAATATTTCATAATATTACTGTTTTTATGACCAAATAAATGGTGATTGCAAGAGAATTATAAAAAAAAAATAATAATAATTAAATCCTACCAATCCCAAACGGTAGTGTACATGTTGGATTTATCTGTACTAGACATGTAATTCACCTCTTTGGATAGGCGAGTGAAGAGATCTCCTCCTCTGAGGAAGTCCAGAATCAGATAGAGTTTACCCTCTGTCTGAAATGCTGAGGAATCAAAATGAAAGTTGCAAGATCTGTAACAAGGGTACTAAAATGTAATTTGGACATTCTTAAAGTTCCCTGGGCTAGGCAACGGAACCATAAAAAAATATTTAGTTAAACAAGAATTTAATAGTAATCCAGAAAACAAGATACGATGATGTACTGCAAGTTCAATTAGAGTTCAACAGAAATCCACAACCGTGAAGCATTAACATCTGATTGGTGCTGGGATGTCAAACACTTACCATAGTGCAGTTTAACAATAAAAGGATGGTTGACCTCAACTAGAATGTCTCTCTCCATCTTTGTACGCACTCGATCTCGTACTGAAACCACACACATACCCAAACATAAACAAACATTTTAAATAATAACTTAATAAACTTTCTTTTTTAGTCTGTACATGTGAAATAACAAAGACATAAAACAACATGCAAAAAAACACACCTTTCAGTGTAGCTTTCTTTAGCACTTTCATAGCATAGAGCTGTCCTGCATCGGGCATAGTTATCTTCTTGACTAGGAACACCTGCAAAAACGCGCACCATTACAGAAACCAGCAGAACAATAGTTCTAAATGTAAACAAATAATTTTCAGTTATTCTACTCATATATGTGCAGTTCACCTGACCTTGCCAAAAGATCCCTGGCCCAGAACCTTGCAGAGCTCAAACTGTCGTGGGTCCGCTTTCTCCGAACCCTCCTTGACATGGTGAGTGATGCTGATTTCCTTGACCGAGCCCTCCTCCTATGAAAGAGACAATGACATATGAGCATGCATGCTTCACCCACAAAACATGCAATGAAACACCAAACACACACACACACAGATAACTTATCTTGTTCTGTACTGTTAGAAACAGTGATAACAGCAGTGTAACTTAAACAACAACAACGCTAAAATCAAAATGTCAGGATAAACCAACACCACTTCATCCACACACACAGATCACTTATCTGGTTCTGTACCATAACAGCAGTGTAACTTAAACAACAACACTAAAATCAAAATGTCAGGATAAACCAACACCACTTCATCACATCAATACAAATTCATGCCCAAAAAACGTACTTAAGGTCAGGCAAACAAACACACACACACACAATATGAGAGGATGTTAAATTGAAGCCTGGATGGCTGGCGTCTCTGCAGAGGAGCAGCGTGCCAAAGCCTGTGGGAGGAAAAAGAGAATAAACACCACAAACAAGTAGTGAGGGGGTTACACCAGGCCCATCTGACAAAATGAACAAATAGCTGACTGAATGCCCACAAATCAGCAGAAAAAGAGATCAGGAAGGGGATAACTGATCTTCAGAGACAGAGAAAGAGTGCTGTGTCCGAATCATCTAACTCTGGACACTAAAATGCTAATTAATGGTAACATTGGTTAGAAAGAGCTGAGAGCACTACACTTCATATAATATCTCTTTTTGCTTTCCCTCCTGCTCTCTCTTACTCTTAACAAACTTGAGATGGAAATCAGGGGGGTAGTGACTTATCTAGTCACCCCACACACCAGTCTGCCAACATGAATGAGACTGAATGGTGGATGATATCTGATAATCTATTGATGGTGGAAAAAGACCACAGACATCAATATCCACCACAGAGGTCAAAAATGACAAAGAAAGCGATGGGACATAAGCGTGTTTGTACATGTGTAAAACAGCACTTGCAACTGATGTGGCATGCAAGTCGCTTCGTGTCAGCACATCGAAGAGCACATTGTTTTTTTCTGCTGTTTTTTGCAGCCTTATTTGAATGCAGTAACCATATTTTTTGGGGGAGACCGCATACTTCCTTAATAATCCACACTTCCCTCCTGACCTGCTTTCACTAGCAGTTCTAGATGACCGAATAATTAAAAACTCATCAAATAACAGACAGTATCATAAACAAGGATAAGGATGTTTTATAGAGTCAAATAAGGATGTTTTATTAAGCAAATGGATTAAGCGCTAAATTATATGGTAAATTATATTTTCTGACATGCCATTTTAAATTAATTTCCTATGTATCTTATAATCATGCCACAACAAAGTCTTTGCATAAAATGAATTGACTTAAATAATGGTGCGTACATCTATAGAAATTAATCTAAAACTAAATTTATGAATTCTGGATTTAAATTCTCGAAAGCTTCAGAGCAGATGAGAAGACTGGGGGGCCTGATATGAGAAAGAGGAGTGTTAGCAGATCTCAGAAGAGACTTTAACTAAAGTGTGACCAAGGATGATGACTGAGGGACACCTCACGACAGGAACCGGAAGTGTGCGTGGGTGTTACACACACAGTTTCAACAATCCTCCTTCCCACATACACGCACACATACAATGGGACAGGCCTAAAAATATACAATCATGGTCAAAAGTTTGGGGTCAGTACTTTTATATATATATATTTATATATATATATATATATAAAGAAATCCATACTTTTATTCAGCAAGGAGCAATTTAACTGTTCAAAAGTCTTTACAAATAAATGCTGTTCTTTTCAAACTTTCCATCCATCAAAAAGTCCTGCAAAAAATCTATCACGGTTTCCACAAAAAAATAAGCAGCAACAACTGTTTAACATTGATAATTAACATTGATTTCCTGAGCACTAAATTTTCATATTAGAATGATTTTTTGAAGGTTAATGTTACACTGAAGACTGTATAATGGCTGCTAAATTTTCAGCTTTGCCTTTCTTTTTTTACAGTATTACTATTTTACTGCTTCACTGATCCATTAAATGCAGCCTTGGTGAGACTTTTTTTTTAATGTTTAAAAATCTTACCAACCCCAAACTTTTAAACAGTGGTGTAATGGTTATAAGTCAACACACTGCTTTGCGTCACAATCAGCCCCATCAAATGATATCGGTTTTCAGTTTCTGCTGGGTTAGTGGAAAATTAAGCTTTGCTTGAAGATAATGCTGAACATCCTCTTCTCCTACTGGCTGCTTGCCATGTCACTCATCCAACAGGAAACCAATAAAACCAGGCTGTCCTCTGAGACAGGAAATGTGATGTTAAAAGAAGACTAGCTTACATAGGAAACACATCTTTGAATTGAAAGACAGTGGGGCATTACAGTACATCAAACTGTTACTCAAGCTGTGAATGAAGAGCTTGTCTGATAAACTGCAGGGAACCAAAGTTGAACTGCTGTAATCGGTCAACATAATTATTTGAGTTTAACAGACATGCTGTCTAATATGCAGATTGTAGACACACACACACACACAAATTACATACAACTGCACACACTGACAGATTACATGTTCACATAAAACACACATTTACATAGTGTTGAACTTACTTGAACAGGACCATCATCATCTACCATGGAGTCATCCTACAAAACATGAAAAATATGATGTCATTAACACAAAACAGAGTAAAAAACTCATGTTACTATTACAAGCAAGGACTAAAATCATGTTAAGGAACAGAAAAGACATACAGAAAATTGCAAATGAAGTCTATTAATGCAGTAGACTGCTGCAAATATTTGTTATTGTCATTTGTAAATATTATGGATCCACAAAGGATTATGATGATGAGTATATGCTAGAGCTGGATGAATAATTGTAAAAAAAAAAATAAAAAAAAAATATCAATCTTAATTCAAACACTCACGCACCCACCTTATTAAAAATTAACGATTTGGCTATGTCTATTAAACCTAAAATGTGTGTTGGTACTGCCGCTGACCCAAAGAGTGGTTGAATTAAAAAAAATGTTTTGCCATTGAATCATTCCTTCAAGAGATTCATTTAAGTATTCATCCAGTATTTAAACAAGTGAAGTCTTTTGCCCTGTCCCAAACGAGCCTAAACACTCAGGAGCACCCTTCTGAAAACTAAAATGACAAAAAGAACACCCTACATTTTCGTGGACTTCGAGCACACAGGACACATTTTAAGTCCACAAGACCGTATTATGAAGTGTGCCATTTGGGCCTTCATAACTGAGTCATTGAACCACTCATCTAAACATATTTAATAATAATAATAATAATTAAAACATTTAAACTGAAACAATGAACATTTTGTCAGAACCTTTAGTAAATTACATGTTATTTTATTTTGTTGTCTATTCTAAATTGCAGGAGAATGGAGATCTCTATTTAAAGAAACATCAAATCACCAGACCATGTGTTAATATACGTAAGAGTAAAAGGGCAGTGTGGAAGATTGTTGTTTACATAGTCACAGACTAAGTGATTATTTATAGGTCCACACACAAACAGGGCACTAAAAACAAGCAGTGTAGGAAAGCTATTTTCAGACCACGGGATTAGCCTGGATCAAAGGGAAGTTAATAGGGAAAGAGTACCAGAGGATAAAGGGCTAACAGAGTAAGAGAGACAATACTTGTTACAATTTATGAACTCAGATAGACGACATTTATCATAAAATAAACAGCACTTAAATCTGTCCCCTTGAGCTGTGCCATTCTCAAATTTATATAATCATAATAATGTACTTTCAAAATAGTTTTAGTTTAGTACTTTTCGATATTACTCCATCCTCCGTTTAATATTTAATACATTTCTACATCATACATTTTTTAGTTCACTGAATATTCATTAAGTATGTACAGTACTATTGAAAAGTTTGGGGTTGGTTAGAATTTTTAAATGTTATTAAAATAAGTAGATTGTGCTCACCAAGGCTGCATTTATTTTCTCAAATATAATATTGTGAAATATTATTAAAGGTTAAAATAACTTGTTTCAATTGTAATATATTTTTAAATGTTTTTTTTTTTTCTGTGATGGCAAAGCAGAATTTTCTACAGCATCATTATTCCAGTCTTCAGTGTCATATGATCCTTCAGAAATAATTTGAATATGCTGACTGATTTTGTCCATAAGAAAGATTTCTTATAATCATTATATACATTTTTTTAAGAAACCATAATATATATTTTTACAGGATTCTTTGATAAATGGAAAGTTCAAAAGAGTATAAATTATTTTAAATAGAAATCTTTTGTAACATTACCGTTTTTTACTATTATTCAGCAAGTGTGTATTAAATTAATCGAAATTGAAGTATTCATTTCTTACAGAACATACACAGAAAGACACAAACCAGGTGTAAAATAAGGAAGTCTAATTTTATCAAATTCTGATAACAGCCAGTCCAAAAGCCGGATTCATAAAAACCTTCATAAGAAAGAAGTTCTTAAGATAAATTCCAAGTAGTTTGTAAGAATGTTCCTAAGTGTAATTCTTTAAAAATATTTGAGAATTTCTCAAGAATTTTAGAAGAACATTCTTAAGGACAAGAAAAAAAATGTCCGCTCTTATGTGCTGAATGCATCAAAAATGATGTCGTTATTAGGCTAAAATTAAAAACGAGGTCCCTATTTTTGACATTTTTTTTTTTGTAAATTGCTTTAGATTTTTAATCCAGCAGTGTCACATCACACATAAATAATCATCGTCACTGATCAACATTTACATTATCAATCATTGCTGGTGTCACTTCAGAGAACTAGAGATTGCACATCTCTAGTACCGGTAGTAGTTATATGTAGGCTTGGCTATTATATTTAGCTAGTGTTATGCTGAAATGCTTAATAATAACAATTAGAAACAACCCATTAAATTCATTAAACATCTTACGTTAGAGGATTTAGGATTTTGGAAGTTATCCTAATTTTAAGAGGTTGTTTATTATTTATTTTTGTCAAGAATAAAAATTAAGAAAAAATATAAGAACGTTACCGGTAATTATATTTACATTAGGGATGTCAATTTGCACAAATGCCAGTCAATGTGTAACTCCTGTTGTGAATTGGGGTGGGATTATGGGGCGTTTTAACCGAACCAAGAAAGAAAAATGCCTCTGCACTCAATTGGATAGACCTACAACCAATCAGAGCAACGGAGTAAGTGACGTATGTTGAATGCCTTGATCGCGGTTCTCCGTTCCTCTCAAGCGGCAACCTCCCTGGCTGCGTTCCAGTCCACTTTTAGACACGCACATGCCAACTTCCCTAAGCACTTCCCCTCAGGGGAATCCCTGCCGCCATTTTGAAGTGCGTTCCCACTTCGTGAAGTGGACGAGGGAACAGACCCTCGATGGACAGACCCTCGATCCCGACAGAGGGAGCGAGTCTACTTCATATGTACACTTCAGGCAGCTACGGTATATGTCCCACAATGCAGTACGATTGTGACGTCACCACAGATCTCGTCTAATCAACGCCGCAACAAACAACTCTATGATATATCAATATATATATTTTAATTTAAAACGACCCAAGCACACCTATATAGATTTGGATGCTGCATTAAACAAATTCTTAAAGGGAAAAACATTCAAATAATAAATCAACTCCAGTTGATTCCAAGTGCTTAAGCGCTTCTAATACAGCCGATTGCAGTTTCCGCCAGTAGTGGCACTCGTGCAACGTAAGCAATGACGTACATCCGAGTGAACAAGACGGAGGGAAGTTAGCAAGTGAAGGGGATGACAATTTTGGATTGGAACGCTGCCCATGTCTCTCTCTTGAAACCAACACGGAAGTGAGTTAAACTGCAATTCATCAACTGGCCGCTTGAGGCTGGTGTCAAAAGTGAGTCAAGTCTGCATCTCCCCCATGTTGAAATGCCCAACTTTACAGCAGAAAAAAACATGTTTACAGCCTGGTACTCGAAGTGGTTTTGGTCTAAACAGCTAATTTTGCCCTTCATGACAACTGTGAGGGGGGTGAATTTTTTTATAACTCATCCATTTAAATTATATTAAAGGTAGGGTATGGGATTTGCAAAACGGCCGGCAGATTTGAAAATACACAACTCAAATGGTCCTACCTTCTTTCCTCCAACGCTGGCCCTGACTCCACCCATTCGAAGAACATGGACGCGCAATCATGCACGAGCGAAAACTCAGATGCGCGAGAGCGAGACAGGCTAGCGTAGGTTGCAGTTTGTGCTTTTTTTCGGGATTATTTCATACAATTGAATACACCCATTACTCTGCCCACGCCTTTGGATTCCATCATTGTCGTAGAGTATCGTTCGAGAGAACAACCAGACAGTTGTTTTCCTCTGTGAACAAGCACTAATGGATGTCTGACAATTTCGTTCCTTTTTGGAGTTTTCAGATTTAAAAAAGTCAACACATCCTTGAATGAGCACAGATTTCTTGCGCATTTACTTGAACTTCATAGGTCATATACGTAATATATCTATGGTTTAACCCATTTGAGAGGCAGCCAAAATCAGAATTTAAAATGGACTGAATAAGCTCTCTACGAACTTGACGAGCGATGCCGCGCTGACGGACCATAGACTGTAAAAAAAGAGTGACTGACACATAAATCACTGTCACACTCTCTCTCAGAGTAATAATATTAAGTTACTAATACATTTTTAACTAGCAGAATAGTACAGAATCACGATACACAGTCTCACTTATAGCCATGTCTTTTAACTATTATAATATTTCGAAGGGCAAAAACAGGAACTTTTAAGTGGCTTTACATCATCAACTGTCACTTTAGCGCGAGACCCTGTGCAGTCGCAGACTTGGTACGGTCAGTAGCATATAGTAGGGAATCGGGATGGGCGATATGGCCTAAAATCCATATTGCGATATACATTGCAGCCTCTTCCGATAACGATATATATCATGATATATAAATTATAATAGAACCATTTCAGAACAGGTTACATAGACCCTAAGGAAAGCCAAACTTTTTTTTTTTTTGTAGTTTTGAGAATATTGATTGTGCAAAACTGTAATTATACAACATAATGTTGCAGATAAATAAAGTTCAATTACACTAGCTGCAGAGACTTTAACAAAGAAACAGCTTAAAGTATTGGGTTTCTTTCCTTTTTTGCAAACCATTCTAAAAGGCACTATACTTAGTTCAGGGGTCTCCAACCTTTTTTCATTTGAGAGCTACTTTTTAAAATGAAAGTGTCCAAGAGCTACTCATGTAATACAATACTTAAATCTCTTAAATAATGTCTCATAAGTAACTCTCATATTAATAACTATCCAAACTGTTTTAGACCTAAAATAGTTTTTGTAGGCCTATATATGTCACCTTTAAAAATCAGAGAAAAGAACAGAATCACTGAATCAGAGATTATTTTTTATAGAAAATTCTAAATTGTACTTTCCATATTATACTGTAAAAACACAATTATAGTTGATTTTATAGTGCATCATAACTAGAGATGAAATGGCATGAAAATTTCATTTCATGATTATAGTGACTAAAATGATCACGCTATCACAGAAACCTGTTCAAAAAGAACTAATACTACACAATAAAATCAATTCACCAAGTTTTATGTCAAAAAACAGCAAATAACAAATAAAATTAGCATCAATATGCACTTTTTGTTTACATAAACATTAAAATAATAACATTAAAAATTATGGCCAGATTTTAAATTCTTTAAGAGTCTTGCAACATGTTATCTACCAACATGTACAAGTTTAAATAAAGTTGACAAAAAAGGTTTTTATAAAAAGATAAACCTCACATATTTCAGCCTTTAAATCATTTTTATAAAATAATGAGTCTAAAAAGATAAATTACTGACATGTACAATGCACATTAGCTTCTCGTTTATAATTAATAGTAAAATCATAGACAGTATGAGTAAAATTCGGTCCGATTTTCCTGTGGCGTCTGTCGTTGCTATGCAACCATGCACTGCGCTCTCCACAACGACAAATAAGTTTTAGCAGCTAATGGATTTCCACCCACCGAGAAGCGCTTGCTGTGGCTCTGCTACAAGATTTATTTACGGAGAAGAGAAAAATACCCGTAGTGTTTGGGTGCACCCCCATCCTTTATGTTGACTGAGCTTTCAATGTTGTTACGGAAAGGGTGAAGCTGATTGGTTGATCTTGTCACATGACCTGCTTGCGGAATTCTGATAAGTTTAGATTTTTTTTCCTGAAAATATAAAAATAAAAACGCATGCCACGCGCCTACACTTGAAATAACGAACTTGAGTGTGCAAAAGACGAGATATGTGAACGGCCCATTGGCGAGCTACCTCCAATAAGGCCATGAGCTACTGGTTGCGAGCGACGTATTGGAGACCCCTGCTCTACAGAGTATAGTTTGCTGCTGCTCGTCGGACGGCTTCTGAACCAAGTCCAAATAATGGATGTTGCACCGTTCTTTTTCACCAGCTCCTCCGGTTCGCTTTCAGCCATGTTTACTCAAGAATACGATTATGCGTTGCAGCTCGTGACTCTAAATTTTGCGGGTAGATTGCATCAATCAACATGCATTATTGCGATACATAGCATTAGCTCCCTAGCCTGAGCTAACTCGATCACTTCGAGCTAGGTGGGCGTGGTTTCAGATAGCCAGGCTCCTCAGCTCCACCCACGCCCCGCCTCTTTGCCCATTTTCTGTTATCTGGGAGTGACGCGAGGCCAAGATGGCGACAGCCAGCTCCGCCTACTTTAAGCTTCAAAAATGCTCTTCAGAAACCTACGGGTGACGTCACAGACACTACGTCCATATTTTTTTTACAGTCTAAGGTTCCTCTTCTAAAATTAATGCGCTGTCGATATCTTCTATAACAGACGCGATTGCGGAATCTACACATCTCAATTCTCCAGCGGCAGCCATCTTTGTTGTAAACTAATTCAACCAAAGCGCTCTTTGGTGACGTTGAAGATTACGTTACTGTTGATCATCTGTCCATCATCGTATAAAGCCTGCCCTGACAAATTGATTGGTCTGAACAGCTCTGGTTTGAGCATAGTTGCTTCACAACGGATCAAGTCCAGACTGAACTTCCCGACCTCAAATGTTGTGGGCGGGGCTAAGTTCGGCTGGCATCCAGGCTATGTAACTCTAGCCTTGTAACGTAAAATGTAGAGATAAACCGATTACAATTTTCTAGGACGATTCCGATTTCCGATTTGTCATTGAGTTTTGACCTGCCGATTCCGATTTCATTTTTTCCCTAACCACTTTACAGCACACACAAATGTTTATTTTCTATATTATTATACTTTACATATACATATACTTTACTTTTACCCAAACTCAATAATAAAAAAGTTTAAATGGGTGAATTTTCTACAAATATTTTTGAGTGTTCATTTTCTTTTCTGACATTGCCTACCCCAGTTCTTGTTAAAACACACTAGACATGCAAATTCTGTGCATTTTGGGCACTTTTTGTGTGAAATCATATTTATTTTGTCCATCAAAAGTGTGCTTTCACTTTGAGTGTGAGCGCACAAAAAATAGACTCGGAGCCGAAACCCCCACTTTACTGCTGCTCACGCGCAGCTCCGCATATTTTTTGCATTCACATCGAAAAAAATATACTTCACCCATGCTTGCGGTGTGAAACAGACGTAATTCACAAGGTTTCCTCTACAGGAAGTACAGCGTGATATCAGGTTTTCGACAGTGTTGTCAAATATCTATTCCGAAGCTGTAGGGGGAGCTCTAGAGAAACCTGCGAGCAAAAAGCGAGAATACAGCGAAGAAATTCCCGAAACTGCATAGGCCTGCTTTAATCGACGATCGATAAGTTATAGATTTAATTATTATCAACAATTAATCAATCGTTAGTATCCCTAATTTACATACTTGAATGCTGCTGTTAAATGCTCTGGCAAGAATATAAACATGGTGGACTGTGCACAGCTCACTCAGGGCAGGGTCTATGCTAATAGGGAAGAGTCCGTCAGCAGTCATGGGCAATGTGACTTCACGTCACATTGCACAGAAACTGCAAATGGCTTGTTCTGAGACACTGCTTGTGATTGATGGGGATTAAAAAATGTTGGTGGATTTTTATCATTACAGGGTGGCAGTGTACACACACTGCCGAGTCCGACACACATTTATGTTCAAAGCTTCAAACACCACGTAAAGAGAATTTTGCATAATAGGCAGGTCCCCTTTAAATAAATAACCCCAGGGCCAGAATACAAAAATGCCATTATGAGGTTGTTGTTGTTTCATAATCCAAGTAACACACTGACTAGCTTATATCTCAAAAGCTAATGGGCCATCTACCTACAGAGACAGCATTTGGGGTATCATAAAGTTGTATTTTTGCACATTTATAGCATGTTGGGCACGCCTGTGACGCCCAAAAATGCTGTCTAGGTATGTAGGCAGCTCACTGGGTTTGAGAAACAGTCTGTCAGTCTGTATATGAGAAGTTATTTCCCCACCCTGAGTTTATTGCCCAATACATACAAGTCAAACTTCAACCACTTAACTTACTACAAAAAGGCAAACAAGTGTCCATTTTAAGTAAGAATGAAGCAAGTAAACTTAACGTTACATCGAACAAAC